>JAUTBQ010171937.1:0-11681 GCA_032361185.1 Lepetodrilus ovalis | reverse complement strand
CACAAACAGCAACCAAACCTAGCATATACATAAAATACCATTTAATAGCATTATGTCATTGACTATTTTACATCGTAATTTCGTGGTATCATCTTGTAAAGCATTACATGTATTGTTAAAATAACCTAGCTTGACAACGCAAGTTAATATTGATTTGACGTAGACATGCAGTAGAACTTAGTGCACTTAGTGATTACGTTAAAGTAACGATTACCAATCACACCTTTCTGTTGGATCTCGTAAAATGACAATAATTCTGGAATCGGGTAGCACTGCTTTCACATAATGTACGTTGGTGAATTTTGGTTCTGATTCTCCGCAGTTTTCTGGAAGGTCCAACCAGTGGTCGTTAAACCATAGCGTCGATACACTGGCATCGCCTGCAAGTGGAAGCAACTCGTCAGAGAAATAAAACAACTTGTTTATTGTTAAGCATTAAAAGCGTACATGCATGTATGATGTATGCATCGAAAACGCTGACATTTTGACTACTGAACATCCGGCATCAATCGGCTCACCGCGGGACTACTTCCACTTTGCTTCAGTAAATACTGTGAGTCAGTCTCGTGGGTAAGCCGAGTGCATCGGGCATCTGTCCCATGAAGAATGCTTAGTGATCATATTGGCCGCTTTTTCAAGGACGACATTGTATGTGCTCGTTGAAGTGCAAAGGATAAAAGTGCGTGCATCTGCCGCATGCTTTGATAAATGCGTATTTCGAGGAGGTACTTCGATTCACGCATGGACTAAAGGAATAAAATATGCATTTAATCGAGAAACAAATTGGTAAATATATATACATGTACATAGAGATCGAGGGTGTTGATGGAATTTAACGTTGCTGTGGGAATATTTAACCCATTTGCCACTGATAGATTTATTCCCATCGGTCTTATGCGAACCTGTTATCAGTTGGTGGTAGCCATCTTGGTTCTGCGTGGAAGCAGTATTGCGTTGTGTGTGTTCTATGAGCAGGGCTGCCTTGTCGTACAAATCAATGTAATCTCTAAAGGGCACTGGATTGTGATGCTGATAATGTCCTGGAAAATAAATAATGAATATAATGCATATAACTTACTAGTGTTAATGTTATCTGGATAAGTGGGCATGGGAGTTATGGGCAAAACCAGGTATTACAAATGTAACACGTTGCACAGTAAAATACATTGGACAATGAAATTACGGATAGCTGGTATTTCACAGAGAAGATCCGGTTCGCGTTGCCTCAATAGGAAACATGAAACTGTTAGCACTGGCTTCTTATTCAACACGGGCAAAGCATGTTGTCTCAGTTTTGCCATAATTTGTCCTACTGTCCATATGAGCAACAATAACAATATCGGGCATAGACAAAATCATCATCGCACCACAGAAGTACATGTTACGTTAGCACTGCACGGTACCCCTATTTCACATCTAGGGGAAAACTCGCACAAACAGTCTACATGAACTATACATAGAACAATGATAACATCTGTTTCATTGGATAGATTTCTTCCAGCGTTTTCATCGGGAAAATTATCTCATTGGTTGGCGTTTTGCGCAGGATTCCCTCTAGATGTGAGTCAAGGGTACCGTGCAGTGCTAACGTAATAAGTACCTCTTGTGTGCGAGGATGATGTAAAAAATAAATCAGCAAAAAGTTTATTATTTTAATCTTACCAAATCTGCATTTTGCCCACCAATGAGGTTCTTTAATTGGAGGTGTGGCGATGTCCGGATGTGACATCAGTTTAACGTAGAGGTCAGTGCTGCCACACTTCGGCTGTCCCGCGATGAAGAAATAAGGGAGACAACGCAACCTTTTCGGCTGAGCATCGGTATTCAACTTTTTCGTCCATTCCTCTGTTAGTGTATTAAAGAGCCTTCGTAGAGTAGCTCCTCTGAATTTGTTCCCATCGTACACATTTGGCCTAACCATATCCTCATACCAGCATGGATTCTTGTAATTAATCAGGAAGTTCAAGTGCGGCTGAAATGAAAGTAGGCATAATGTAACATGTATGCGCTGTAGACCGATAAGGTAAAACGTGGATTTCTAATAAAATATTCTTCTACATATCCTTTAGCTTGTCCTGCCTTCCATGTTTGATTTTCGTTAGATAAAACATATCGAACAAAAACAACATGGGTTGGGATGAAAACAATCTGTAATTGCTTAGCTCGTTATTCTAAATATACATATTTCAATTAATTCGCTCACAACTTCATACAATATAGCATACATTAATTAATATGTATTAGCAATTATACCCGAATAATATCAGTAACGGTATTGTGTTCCCTTTTGATATGATTGCATTGCTTTGGCATCAAATATAAGCATAGTTAAAGGGCACTTAATAGACCTATGAAGCCTCATCTAATACACATACTGTGCATGACACATCCCTCAAGTTTAATTAGCAGGGTATCCTTTTCACAACACTCTCCTATTTCAGTACGAGACCATTACGCTCCCATTGCAGTGAGTGCATTAGCTATGGGGAAAAAGAGAGCGCTACATTATTGTGGATAAGAGAGCTTCGTAAAAGGATGCCCAAGTTGTTTGGTTTCTTTTTCAAGTATACGGCGTGCCACCTTACTCATTATGTCAGTTAAAACCATCCTTCTGTCTGTTCTATAAGTCTGTTACGTTAACGCCCATGTCACCTTACTGGAATCATGCCCAACCAACATCGCTAACCCACTCCATCTTGGCCTTGCTTGCATTACTGCAACCCTATATTATAATGTATATACAAATGTAGTTACATGATTTTTCGAAAACACATTTGTCATTACCGTTCATAAGATAACTTGAAAAGGTTGCAAAATGAGCATTAATGGGTGTCATGATCATTATTACATTGTATTAGTCCAATATATTTTATTTGACATAACAAGATGCAGATTTAGAACATAAGTTATTATAATGTACAGACATAATATTATGGAAGCGCACGCTTAGAACATGGTGGTCATCTGTAAAAAGGTCCTCCATAAAGGCCAGAATTATGGTGCTCACAATCATGGAACAATGTGACTCAAAGGCCCATATTATTGAACACGGTTTCAAGAATAGACCTGGATTAAAGTTCTTCTAGGTTTACAGAAACTCTTGGTTTAGCAAAAATTATATTATAGACAGCATGCATACCAAAACCAGGTCCAGACTCAGTTTCCAGTAAAATGCTTTCCATAATACCGTTTAATGGTAAACTTGCTTTTTACAGTTAAACCTGGTCCAGACCGCGTTCGATATGAGACAAATTCCTATTCTTTACAATGTATCCGGCATGAACAGTTATACGCAAGTCCAGATTTACGTAGAATAAAAGCACTCCTTATTTAAAAATCTCCTTACGTATTAATATGTATACAATTGTAAGTGCTTTAACAGACGCTTAAAAGTACCGATTACATGAGAATAATATATGTCGAAAAGTCAATCATGGATATATGATTATCTGGTATATACTAATAATTCGCCACCCCTATTCTCACCCAAATGCTTATTTTCAAAATATCCCCACCCTCACTCCAACCTCACAGCACCGACCTACCCTTCACAACAACGCTAGTCATGTCAATGGCCTCTTTCATACTAATATAATAGCAATACAACATTCACAACAACACACAGTTTTGTTAGGACTAAGGTATCATGCTTGTTCGGCGTCCTGGGGCCTGTTGCACGACGCTCTTGTAGGTTACATCTATTGTAAGGTCAACGTTTTCGTTTGTGACGGGAGACCAGTCATGCTACTCGCCCAGTTACACGATCTGACCTCCGACTTTATCACGTTCTGTCATATATCGTAGAAGGAAGACAACACAAGACACTGTACGATGTCGTACGATCATATTACGACCTTGCTAAGAATGTGAGACGACATTTCTGCGATGTCAGTACGATTTCAATACGAAGTGTCCCGATAAAAATGAGTTGTGCACGTGTTGTGTAGAAGTCTTTACGCGATGTCTACGTCATTAAAGTTATCTCTACGATGTAAATACGACTGTACTGGGTCCAAGCCATACTGGAATCTTCACATAGTATATTCGCATATCCGTCATACATGCTGATCAGCTGGAAGTAGTTAACATAAATTTAACACTACATTCAAGTAAAGCTGTTTCCTTCACACTATAACCATTGTCTCAGGATAACATTTCTTCGCCAATGTTTGTAAACTATAGTTTTCTTGGGTGGTAAATAAAGAATACATCTGATTAGATTCTTTTCCTGGGGGTGTATGGCAGCATGTAACCTTCTTGGGGTGCCTGTGACCTTCTTGAGTGATCCCTATATGGCCGAATGAGACTGTACTCTAGCATGTAGTGTACGAGGGGGTGGCATGGCAATGCCAATGCCATCATCGTCATCTTCCTTCTTCACATACTACAACTCACTTCCTCTGCATGGGGGTGTGGGGGTCATTCATGGGGGTGTGGGGGTGATTTCTCAGCACCGAGGACCTGTGGCTACTGTGGCTGATCTTTGTCCCTCGATTGGGGCGACATCGCACTGTCTCAATCGACCTGCTTTCCTATAAGGTGGCTTTCTTGGCGATATATTACTGTAAACTATTCTCCTCTCAATCATCAATAATATTTAAAGAGATAGTTAAATAATTCCATTTGGCTGTATGTTTCACTACTTGCGCGTGTTCACATGACAACGTCTGGTATTTGCCATACGCTCCTTTTCAATACGTGACTATTGTACTAAGCTCCTGTTTCTGTCGTAACTATGTCGTGTCATGCAAGTGTTCAGCTCCTATCATCTACGTTTAATTAACGTGTTGTGCTCCTTTCAATCGTAAACAATTCGTATCTATCGTGTCGATCGTGTTCAATGTTTTACTACGAGCAAACTACGATCAATACCGAGCACATCACGAGTATAACACGAGAATAACACGATAGGTGCAAAGGTTTTCAGCATGCTCAAAACCTTTTCCCAATCGTAGTAGATTTACGATCTCTTACGAAGTACTCCGATTACATAAGTAGCTATGTACGATTACGTTGCGACCTAACGAAAAACTATGCCGAGCTTACGCACGATATGGACAACGTGACACATCGTAGCTGACATCGTGTAAATGGGCGAGTAGCATAAGTTAATGAATGGAAGGTATACCAGACCTCGTGCTCGCATAACACTGCATGGTAACACTCCAACTCGTCTTCGTTCATATACGCAGTGTATGCTGTATGTGTTCTGATAGGAAAGAATGGGTAGACACATGGAAGCAATGTCCACACGCGTACTGGCGTTCATACATATATATATAGGCCAAGTATGATATTTTCTATTCGCAACAGTAGGCCTATATGCAATTGAACCATGGGTACAACTCATGATTCACGGTACTATAAAGTCGACCATCATGAACACACAACAGCAAAAGCTGTCCATTCAAGTATAGTGTCACCAGACATACATCCTCTAAACTACAGATCCAGTGACATTCTTGAACATACGTTACGAGGAACGGGTAAACCTAAAGCATTTATATATATAGTAGTTAAACTGGCCTTGGTATGTATATGCATAAATGTGTAGGCTTATACATTCAGCGCTATATTCAGCACACGTATGTTTATAAGTGCACTGCATGTTGATTCTTGTAGGAAAGGATGTACTATGACACGGTACACATTAATATTGCCTCGAAAGAATTAACACTACTTGACAATTGCCGTCAGAAAACTATTATAGAGGGTAAATGTCAAATTACACCCATATCATATATAATAGGTACATACGTTTTGTACTGTGACAAAGTATACATACGCATGTTGCCACGAAAGTAGTCCATGGGTACTTAAGAACTCCAGGCTTTGAGCATTACCAATAGTTTAGAATTACCTCTCATTTTTCTCGTACGTCTTCTATGTGACATAAACCCACTTCACCCGCCTCTTCGTGTTCACATAACCTCACAACAGCAAATGATGTCTCCAGATCTTCAGTTTCGTAATTTAATCACGGCGGAGAAAAATCGCCATGCAAATTGTCTCTCGTTTAGAGGTTTACATTTTTGAAACTTGGTCCGCTTCTGTATAACAAGCGCTTGAACACTTTCCATTGAATAAATTGCCTATCGTGCAATAAATATAGATGTCTAAGCTTGGTATTGGAATTCAAAAATAGCTTTACACCAATGAGGGTAAAAGGCTACTGCTTTATCCTTTCTGGTGGCTACTGTTTTCTGTGAGAATAATCCTAAAGCTCTTACTCCAGCATGAAATCGATCTGCATTGGTTTTCATTTGCCTGGAACTTTCCTTTTCTTTTCATTGTATTAGTATTTCTCATGCCAGTGACATACCTTATTATCATTGGCAGTCCATTGGTTCATGGTATATTATATATTTTATGCATAGAGTATGAATAATAAACCGTAAAATCATTTCTCCAGACAAGACTCTATTATATACTGGATATGCCACGATAGGATTTGTCGATACCCGATAACAATTGAAAACATTCTATTGTCAATATATATTGTTAATGTATTAATAATTTGTTATTGGATTTACAGATTAGTCGTACTATTTGTATTCAATCCATGGATATACACATTCTATACTTGAATGTATATTTTATATATTTTATGCTGGAATTAGAATAATGTAAAGTTCGGGTATATTGACAGTCAAATTTAATAATGATTTTAGGAATGTTCATGGGTATATTATTTTCAACAATAAAGGATGCCATGATGATCAAATGGTCTTTAAATAATTTTGCCACCTCAGCGAGACTAAGGAAATAGTAATTATTATACGGTTTTTAAAATTGTGCATGTCATAATAATGGTAATATACTAAGTTCATGAACTAATTATTTTCTTTAATGGATGATAAACGCTCTAATGCTCATGAGTATAATTACATTATATAACGTGTTTTTCACGGTGAGAAAGTCGCTATTTTATACGAAGTGTAATTCCGATAACAGCGTTTTCTCATGAACTTTCCGAATCGATTAAATATGGTCTGGACTATACAAATGCAATGACGTCGTCGATAATTAATCACCGAGTCGTGATTCGGATTTGAATAAGAAGGATTAGTATTTAGACTATAAAATAACCATATTGTATCAGAAGGATAAAATACATGGTTTATGCGGGAAACCTGTATATAGCAAAATCTATGTAATTATACATGTACATGCGTAAACAGTTGAAATGCTGCAATACATGCACATTGTTCCCCATATAAAAGAGACGTGTATTGTCTCACCTCACATATAACATGCATTGTGAGATAAACATAAACTGTCCATGTTAGTTCTGAACTTCTCTCTTCTAATAATTGTACATTACATATTTTTTATAGGCCTAATGCCTATTATATTGTAGGTTCTCTATCAACGTGAATATTAAGAATACATTAAACTTCTTAACATAACATCTTGAATATTGGTGCTCACGATTGACTGGCAGTGAAAATGTATTTAAAATATGTAAATTAACGAAGGAGTAATTAATTACTAAGATTAAATGATTTCTTCACAAATATTAGTATCCGATATAAAAGGCCAAAAATCAAAATGAAGTGTTTTCGAATTGCCAAAAATAAAAATAAAGTGTTTTCGAATTTCGCAATATGTTGTTTCTATTAGCGCCAAGAATCATTGTCCTCCCGACCATTACGCCTAATTAACATCTTCAAATTTAACGGGTTTATAAAAAGTAGACAAAAGTCGAGGCTTCGAGGATGCGTCGTCCCTAGTCCTAGTCTCCACGAGGGAAGGGTAAAACTTCGCTGACTCCATACGAGTTTGTCGAGTTAACTCACGTGGCAAGTTGGAAGAACAATGCTGGAAGAAATGTTTCAATCGTACTCAGTATAAGGCGAAAGTTTCGCAATCTCCGGACCAGGTTTAGGATACTCTTTACAAACTTGCAGACGCATTGGAAGAATACTGGCACATGGGTACCGTTTCACGAAGCTCCCATATCTACTACGAGTTCATAAGCACTCTCTTAGCGATGTCTTATACACATAGGGCATTTACGAGAGTGCTATGGCGAGCCATAATGGATGTGAGAGCTTCGAGAAACGATACCAAGATTCCTAAAACCGAGTTCAGAAATCTTTCAGCCACGTCTTTTCTATACTTGAAGAATTGCACACACTCATCTACAAGCTCATGAGTTTTGCTTTCCGGAGCATCTTGAATACTGTTCCATGGTACTTCCATCACCTTCTCAGTTTATACACCCCGGCAAGATAATTGATATCAGAATCTAAACATCAGCTGTATGTGTTCAAAGTTAATATATCAATATAAAACGTCAAGGTAAATATTGTCCTCTATGGTCATCGTTCCTTTCCCTTCTCTGCCTACTCCCAGTGGAACTCTCGTCATCTCTATGTCCGAACCAAGGGGCCTATTATTCTTGAAATGTTCTTACGATCGTACAGCAATCTTAAGGATACCTATAGCACGTGCTATGCATGTTCTTAGGCTAAGAATATCGTAAGAATAGGCCCCCAATCCTATATACACTGTTCTCTTTCCATAGTACTCATGACGCATTTATTTAAAACAGCTATAATCTCGACTAAACTAGTCCTTCAGCTCTTGGAGATTCGAGCATACATTAGCATGGAGTGTTGCACTTTATAAATTGACTATTTAATTATTATTTTAAATGATATTGTTTTTGGTACTACATTTTCTGAGAACTTGAAGTGTAAACATATCGAAAACAAATTGCCACTAAACGTCTTTGACGAGGCCTAGAACTTCCATCAACTCATTCTGTTGTTTGTTTTTATGTTTTTATCACAGACTTAATAAACTAGCTAGGCCTATACTAGTTTAACTCCCCCAATACCGCACAGTATGTCTCACTATGCTAAATAGTCATCACTAGTTATACCACCAGCCAGGATAAAGTAATTATATCAGTTGTCTTGAAGTAGAGGCAATGCTTTCTGCCTTCACAGTCATACATTTCACGAAGTTGCCATCTTGTTTGGAACCACTACAGGCCTACATATCATAACATATATTGGCACGACAGGATACGATGGACTCAATTATTATTGTATCCGGGATTTGCCGCTATCGACCCTCATTGTGTATATCACACCCTATTGCACCCCAAGGTCATTTCCATTGCATGGTGGCCAGACCTCTCCGGTCCTTGTAGTATACTGTATACATACATAACTAGCCCATACGCCATACCAACAGACGTACAGACTACTCTTCCCCACCCAACTATGCCAATTCCCACCCCAACGCCGACCCCCAACACCCGACGCCTTTACCATTATTTCCATTAAAAGGTATAGGCCTGCCCTACCGTTGAAAAGCTAGGGCAGGATACAGAAGAGACTAATCTCCAATCATATACAGTAATGCCCTTCCATGTCGACTATCAATGCACTATACCTAATATCATGACTATTGAAGAATGTTCACTTTGTAAACTCCCCATTCAATCATGTCAATAATAATGCAATGTTAAGAATGGGTAAAGCTGTTCACTTAACGACCGCTACATAGCAGGTCGTTGTATTATTTATACCGCAACAACTATCTCCAGTCGACTTCCCTATGCAACGCCAGACGCCAACGATAGCCAAACCACGTGACTGCATTCAATATTGACAGCAAACCCATCGCGGACCATGGCAGCTACATATTGTGATAAGGTGAGCGAGATGTTTTATCCGAAATATTTTCTCCCTCAATATTTCCTCTCTCTTTTTTTGTTTGGTGCTTCTGTCGGTTGTGATATGCCTTGCCATAGCAACGCCGTAAATGTCGTCTGCTCTTTAATGGCAGACGATGTACGAGCATTCATTACACGTAAAGGTGTGTTGGTTACCAATGTAAACAATCTAAGACCATGACCAACAGCGTCCCGTTGGGACATCGCGAAGACGTCAGAAATATTATAGAAAGTGGCAAGGATAAAGAAAATACTCGTGGAATACATATAACTACCCACAGAAACACCTATTATTTATATATGTCGTCACGTGCATATTTTCACGCCGCTAATTTTTAGAGAGTCACCAACTTCAGCTATAGCTTACATCCTAATAAAACATTCAAAAGATCAACAAATCCTTGATAGTTCAGTTGTTATGCCGATCACATTGATAATAAGCAATTTAATATTGTACATTTTCTATTAATCTCATTATAAACAATGGCGACTGCTACTTTGTATTGCCTGGTCATCGCGATGAGGACAACCTTTATAACGTACGGTACAGAACAATAACCATGATGAATTCATGAGAGAATATTTACTTAACCCTCTTTCTGCTACTGGCAACCATGGGTGCCCAATAAATATATCATTAATAAAATTGATTATTCACAAATGGACGTTGACCATCTTCACATTGAAGCAGCAATGAATGCCTACTAGAACTTTGGTTGTCATTTAGTCTGAGAGAAGGTTGGTAAAGTAAACAGTTCCAGTTCACTGGAGAGCGCTATGTCATAATGTTTATACATGAATTACGTTTAGGTACATATACAAAGAGTTCATGTAACTTAACTTACGTATATAACGCAGGGGAAGATTGCATTGCAAGGTTTCTTTGCTTATGGTATATCGTAATGCAAAATTTTAAGGGAAGTTGCCTACATAGTTTATAGAATATCGTAATTCAAATATTTGAGGGGAAGTTATATTATGACGGTTTCTTACTTTAAAACATATCGCAATGTAAAGGGGAATTATATTACAAGGTTTCCTAGTTATACCATAACGCAGAAAAGAATTCCCCCACACGTTGATCAAAAATAGACGGGACATATATAAACAGAGACGCTTACGATTGGCTATTGTATTCCAAGTACATTCAACGCAGACGGATGTAGAATAGAGTTACAGTAATACAATTAGAATGGAGTTAAAGTAACGCACGTAATTGCGATCAATAAGGCCAGCAGTGCAGATCGCGTATTTCAATCATGCTACAATGCACGAATGCATGTAACTATTCTAGATTATTATAGACTACCGTATACTTCTATGGGAATAACTATTCAGTTATAGTCAATTAGCTATGATGAAACACAGTGTCGGTTGTATAAACCAACAATGTTTGCGTTTGACATTTTTTTTTTTGTAATGGAATAATTATTTCATAAATAAGTATCATACTCAAAACATCGGCTAGTATGACTAAACTTAACCTCCGTCAAATAAATAAATATAAATAAGTGTAGTCATAATGGCCGATGTTTCGAGGATGGAACAGCAGTGTTTTCGTTAAGGCCGGGACCCCGGGACTTTTACTCGTCTATTTTGATTTTGGTCCCGGCTATTTTTCTAAAAAAAAATCTTTTTATTTTTTTATTTTTTTTATTTTTATTTTTTTTATTTATTTTTAAACCTCTCAAGTTTACATCACTCGATGTCTCATCCGCCCAACAAAATCAGCGGAAATTACGGTCAATCGCCTGAGTTGGTATATTCATCTCCGCATATTATTTTCATCGCGAATCTGCCTAGACTGGTTTTCCATTCTAACCCCACATGTATCGAGAGAGTTCGCGTTGATTTGCTAACTCACGCTATACAGTGTGTCGTGCAGTTCCGGATAACTAAGGAAACAAATACAAAATACACTCGGCTAGCACTTCTAATAGCAAACACCTATATGTTTTCTGAGATGACATCATGTCATGTACAAAATCCA
>JAUTBQ010171926.1:0-11682 GCA_032361185.1 Lepetodrilus ovalis | reverse complement strand
GGGAAGGGAAGGGAGAGAGGGAAAGAGAGAGAGAGAGAGAGAGAGAGAGAGAGAGAGAGAGAGAGCGGGGAGACAGAGGAGAGCGAGGGAGAGAGCGATAAGGGAGAGAGAGAGAGAGAGAGAGAGAGAGAGAGAGAGAGTTCTATACACATGCTATGTTTTTATGTTTTACAGGTTTGTATGCCAAAGGATAAGAGCAAATTGATGTATATCGACTACGCTTTGCACCTTATATAAATCTTTCAATGAATATGTTTAGAGGTCGTTACATATGGTCGAACGTATTAATATGCTTTTGTCAACCCACACACCTTAATCATATACGCCTAATCAATCTCATTATAGGACGTTATACGTGCATTCTAAGTACAGCATCCACGACCGGCTTCCACTGGGAATGGAGCATGTCATAGTATAGAATTACTTCTAGTTTTCTGATAAGCACTTGTACGGATAAGGCTGTGGTTGTGGCACGTGCGTGTGGAAGTACCTCCTGGTCAGTTGTGGTCAGTGCTGGTCACTTTGCACGGTCTGGATGGACAGCGGTCTTTGTGTCTGTCTGGCTTGGTGGGTATCCAGGTAGCCTTCCATGTAACACGATATAAGTCTAATGGAAGAAATATGTCGGATGCGGAGGGGGAAATTAGCGGACTTTGGTACTAAGACTTGTGACATTAATGCATGTTTCATTAAGGCCAGGTGTTTGCTGTTTTTTCTACCCACTAAAATGTGGTTTATCTCGGATGAAAATCTCATGTCACTGCTAAAAGGATTTTTGTATAATGTGGAAAAAGTGAACATTTAAGTGATGGCAACATGGAAGAATACTTTTGACGCTGAGTACCGTAATTTGCCCCCAAAAATCGTCTATTTGAAACCAAAATTTAATTTTCTATTTATTTATACTCTATCTCGAATATTCTCCTATTTATAAACTAAGACAAACGGAAACGTATGACCAATTCTGAATAGATTCTGCAGGCCAACATTTTCGCTTGTCTCACATTGTTACTGGTAAACAGTAAAACATTTTTAGTCACTGTATCAACATAATGAAGAAATCGAAATTAATTTAACGAATTGATATTTATATGGTTCTTCGAAAGAATCGTACGGACTAGTTGCGTAATTCCTGAACTTAATAATGATTAAAAAAATATTAATTATATTATTTTTTTTCATTTTAAAAGGATATATATATATGTATTGTTAGTATAAATTACAATTTGCCATTTTGTTGTTATTTAAAATTAATTTTACTGTTCCATTGAAAGACTGTAAGGTATTACTTATTAAGAAAGCTGCTATGACACCTCACAGTATTATCTACCTATAACCCTTGAAGTTGACAATGATAAATATTCGTTTAATATTAGTTCCTTGACGTGCGTTATTTTCATTTTTTTTTTATAAATATGGCTTTTTATTCGTCATTGTGACGGACGTGATTGACACTTATGACACATTCATGCTAACTAAACATTCATGCTACAATTAGCGCATAGTTCCTCTATTATGCATACTATGATTCATTTTACTTTACTTATAGAACAACTAAATAATAGTGGCACATGAAGAGGTAACAAAGTACATTTTGATCTTTCTTTTCATGCTACATTAACCAGGGTAGTCGAAGCTCAACCGTGAAGACAGACAGGAAGGAAGACAGACAGACAGGCAGACAGACAGATAGACAAACGGACGGACGAATAAATGACATGGTTCAGAGCATACCCGAGCGACATTAATAATAGTCTACTACCACGCTGTACGCTGAAACAAAAATTGATTTCGACTAATCTGGTTAATCAACAATTTATTATGACACAACCCCCTCGGTTTAATCAAGGTTATGTTTTATTCGTACTATGGTTCACTAGGTACGCGACAGCGACGAAGCGAGCGAGTTTGAACGAGTTAAAACAGTGCTAGCGATGCTTGGAGTGCAGCAATTGATTATAGTGAAGTATAACGTAGTACGGATCTGCTTAATTGAGTGCAGATGCCGTTAGTTCAATGGTGGAATATTAGATATGCTTGAGTAATATTACTCTATGCTAAGCACCGTCTGAGAAGTCTGGACGAGCAGTCAATCTGGTGGTGTATTGTACAAAATGTTCATACACAATTATGCGCATATGCATAAGAAAGCATACATTCAGTTTTTATGATGCATGTATGTATACATGTATGTCTATTATTAGTAGACCACGTCTACAGGTGATGCCTAGATTAGCATTGTCTAGTTATTTTAACCACTGCTGAGAGCAGGTATTTATATTTCATGGACATTAAGGATTAAGGGATTGGCTGGTTTATATGATATTGTATGCTATGACCTCTCTCTATCCGTCTCGAAAATATGTCAACTTCCGCAGGCCATTACAGTTTAAATTAATAATATCATAGTAAGTAGGTCAAATATGGGGTTCTAAATGTAAGTCATCCAGTACAGATTTAATCATCCATGACACACGCTGTATAATTACTATTAATTAGAGGGGTGTGTTTACTTAAAAAGGCTTTACGTTTTCTGTTCAGTGACTTTGCAAATATTTTTTTCTTAATTACTTTAAAATAGACTTAGATGATAGCACTTTAACGGGATCACTTCATAGGAAAACGTCATAAATGTTCTGTTAGGGTGTGCACTTAGTGTGATACTAATTATTCCCTTTGTATCTTATTAGAGAGCGGATCTCGTAAACGTCTAGCTTTTATCCAATCTCATGACATTTTGGTCAATAAATATGTTTAAACAAGAGTAGTATTTACTATCTTGGCAGGGTCTACTTATATTAGTGTGGTTTAAACATTATTTATTTTTAAATAATGTACGAGGATTGGTAATCAAGTTGTAAAACTTATTTTCATACTGCTCATCGTTTTTGTACGATTGAATAGGCCTGCTATCTTTCTTGTACGTGTTGATAAGTACAAACGGTATACACCTTGATGGTCACTCTTAGATATACTGTATAAACTTTGCAGAGGATGTGTAGGAGTTTACTACTGTATTTCTTGTGATGTATCAGTCCCATATGCATCGTCGCTCATCAGACAAGTGTCCTAAGTTAGTCAAGTATGCTTACTCTATCATGTACATAAATATTGGAAATACTATCTCATAACAAAAACATTTCCCTGTATAAATGTTATTGGAACCATCATGCTGATACCATTTTGTTTATTATACATGATTTGTATTTTAATAAGATGATTTTTTAAGTTGTAAAAATCTATTCTTTATGAAAAAATACGCTTTCCATTTCACTTGAGGAAGTTTGAGGTAATAGAAAACGTCGTATCTATATAAAACCCTGTGTGGTAATACGATGGTTTCCATAATATATCTTATGTCGTCCTTACATGCATTAGTTTTTAATTCGATAGACCTTTAAATGTTCGGAATATCTTCTTTTGGACGATAGTATATTTTGTATATATTTTCTCCAAGACTATTTTTATAGAATATCTCATAGTGCAATGGTACGCACTGTGTTCGACATACATAGAATGATAGATAGGCGGCACACGACGCACATAAGTCTGTCCTAATTGGCACGACCAAAGCATGAGTGTAAAACATCGTGACAGGATTCCATGTTCATGATGTACAACACGCCATCTCAAGTCGCAGTGACTCTTATTTTCGTGATATCCATTCAGACTGGCACTCACAGCTGTCTAGCCATTATCAGAAAGCTCCTAAATGACCGTCACACGCGCATTTTATGTCTTCTTTAATGCACCATGTCGTATTTCTCTTTCGACGGTGGAATTTCTCCGAGCTGACCGCTTCTCTAGTGACGGTTATACGAGTTGAAGTATACCAACGGAATGCATATGTATTTACTAATAGTAACACAGCCCGACAAACGTTCTTCTGGATTGACGTTGTCATGGTGTACGTTCTGCTATAGATTGCGGATCTTTGTCTCCGTTTCTCTGTGTTAACTAACCCCAGGATGCCATCAGTATAACCCCTGTGACGCTGACCGTATTGTCATCCAATTATTATGCTATTCTTTATCATATATCATAAAGATATACAGTAAGACCCCGTTGTAACGGTCTCCGTAATACCGGTTTCTCCGCTTACCGGAGTTAAGAGTTTTTATTTTCTTACTCCCACTTAGGATCAACGTTTAACCAATACGAATTTCTTACCTTATAATTTATCTTGATGATCCGGTTGTTTGGGTTACTGCCACGAATTTCTTACCTTATAATTTATCTTGATTATCCGGTTGTTTCGGTTACTGATAAGATTTTTGAAATAAATGAAAGTGTCCGGTATAACGGGGGCTGACTACAATAAAGACATGGACAGGTTTTTAGATTCTAATCTGCTACTAGAATACAAACCAACTATATTTGAGAAAGTCTCTATTAAATACGAATCTGCAGTTAGACTTACTATATTTGCCAATACGTCCTTTGTCTATGGAGTAAGGCATTAAGACATATTATGGCCTCCATGAGAGAAGAAGGGACATCTGTTTCCTTGTTCATAGCCATTGTCCAAAACATTAGCCAGGATGTGAACGCCGCCTTATTATAATGTGTTTTGGCTTTATAAGAGTATAGGTGGGTATCGATCTGTAATGGCCATTGTCTATGTACCCGAGCTATTTGGTACTTTGACCATTGGATGTTGGGCTGGTTCCTTTGATCCCATATGTTCTTGGAAAGTTAGGCCAACTTCTTTTGTTTCATGTAGCCTACTATGGCACTGCTTTTATTCGCACTATCAACCTCTTTAGAATTCATGTTAATTATGTATGCCTCGCAGTGTAAAACCATTTTCCCTTCGGATAATAAAGGTTTAGTAGTAAATAGTAGTAGTAGTAGTAGTAGAAATAGTAGTAGTAGTAGTAGTAGTAGTAGTAGTAGTAGTAGTAGTAGTAGTACCTGTTGTTGTTGATGATGATGATGATGTTGTTGTAGCAACAACACTAGTAGCAGTAATGAAGGTGGCGGTTGTTGGTTATTGTGGTGGTAATAGTAATAGTAGTAGTAGTAGTAGTAGTAGTAGTAGTAGTAGTAGTAGTACCTGTTGTTGTTGATGATGATGTTGATGATGATGATGATGTTGTTGTTGTAGTAGCAACACTAGTAGCAGTAATGAAGGTGGCGGTTGTTGGTTATTGTGGTGGTAATAGTGGTGGTAGTAGTAGTAGTAGTAGTAGTAGTAGTAGTAGTAGTATGGCGGTTGGTGGTTATTGTGGTGGTGGTGGTGGTAGTAGTAGTAGTAGTAGTAATAGTAGTAGTAGTAATAGTAGTAGTAGTAGTAGTTAGTAATAGTAGTATTATGGCGGTTGTTGGTTATTGTGGTGGTGGTGGTAGTAGTAGTAGTAGTAGTAGTAGTAGTAGTGGTAGTAGTATGAAAAAGTAATAGAAGTAGTAGAAATGCTTATGATTACCATTGTCTTTACTAATTAGTATAGTAGTAGTAGTGTTGTTTGTTTAACTGATGTTAATATACATAGCATTGTGATATACAATTAATTTCAATTTGATTGAAAGTTTTCATATCCAGTATAATTATACGCCTCATTGGTTACAGAATCTGCAGACCCTATCATGGTCATGATTTTGGACATGTTCATTCCTTTAGGGGAATAGTATATTAAGTTACAAAAATATATCTGTACGGTTCCTTGGACACATTACCACCACCACCACCACACGGCACCACACGGCACCACACACGTGTGCACAGAGACATTCTCCTGGAGAATAACAGAGACAGACATAGATAAACATCCAGTAAAAATATTTTCCTAAAATTACATTAGTGCGGTTCCCTATAGTGCAGACTCCAAATGGCCGCCATTACATTTGTCAGTCAGAACTCGTTAAGTTTCTTTAAAAATCGGTCAGACGTGCCTCTGTTGGTGTTTGGGTAAAACAACGCTTTGGCTTCCTGCTATTAAACCCAACGGAAAGCGTCGAACCGAGATAAAAATGCTAATCTTTTGACGAGCGGCGAGGAGACCAGTACGATAAATCGCCATGTGTGGATGCCACCATTTTTATTGTTATAACTGCTGAAGTAACTTGTTTCACTCTAGTTTAACGCATGGTACTGTTATAGAATTTAGACAAATAAGTAGTCTATAACAGTTCATAGACTTTAAGTAGCTACATAGTGAACTATTCAGAGTGGGCTAACCTCACATGCTTGTTGTTATGAAGATAAATCAAGATAAATTGCGTACACAATTTTTTTAAAATTGAAATGGATTATATTAGTTAACACATTTTTCAAAGTCATCTGTCTTCCTCTTACTCAATACATTGAATTTATTCTTTAATTCATTAAATTGTGATATATTTAAAGAGTAACCTCAAATGTTTTGTTTTTTCGTTTAGTTGTTTATATTGAAGCGGGATACAGTTACGATATCTACTATTGATTATATCGTCGACGTTAATTAGGTGTCTTTGCATGTTTGAGTGGCACTATAAACTGTAGACAAATGGAAACATCTGGGGCGGTATCCTATAAACAGCTTAAGACTTAAGTCAGCAAAACACTAACTTTACGACACATTTTGACTAAGTTTTCTATATTGGATTAGTCTGATGTTTTAGGCATAGATTCGACTAAGTTTGGCTAAGCCAAATACAGAACATGTGGTCAAAATATGTTGATATAACTAAAGTTTTTGTTGCTGACTTAAGTCGATTAAAGAACTAAGCTGTTTATAGGATACCGCCCATGCAGTATGCTGCATATGAATGACGATACTTATCGACATCACAGACAACGCCTTCATTTGTGACACATGTTCGAGGCTCAGTACATAGGAACAACACACAAACTGCGAATAAGACGGAACACCGATATACAAAAATGCGTGCATTTATATTTCGCCAAAAATCCACGCTCGAAAACGTCCTCATAGCGCTACACAATTACTACCCAATTGATAAATGTGTCCTAACTTTCTTTCTCAACTCCCTTGGGAGTGCAATCCAAGGCTTTATAATATTAGGACATTCGCGATCATGCGTATGAATCCGGCTTAGTTCGACATAGTTGGGGTTTGTTCCGGTTAACCTAATCCCCACCATCCCCACAGACGCAAATCATACCCCATAGTCTAGTTTGCATAAAACATATCGCACACTGATAGTAGTAAATTTATATATACTGTTGGAATACTCCATAGCTTTGGAAACAATTCTAGACACATGTTGAGGGTCGAAATAAGCCAAGGAATATAATTGACTTTTCTGATCCAATTTGTTTCTGAATAATTCGAAAAATCAATCCTTCCAAGTTGAATTTTGATTACGTGCTAATCAACTGAAATCAATACTGGTCCGAACGCGCGTTAATGACTTTATTCGTGGTGGTCAGTTGTTGAAGAACACTCTTGTTTGAATGATAATCGTTCTTGACAGGATACATTGCTGTGGAAGGACTTCCTGGTAATTGCTTCATCGCGGGAACTACCAAAATTCTTTGAAAGTAACGTACATATGTTCCGCGCCTCTACTAAATCAAAGGAAGATCGTATAATCCTCAATTAACTATATTGAGGTAAACAATATATAAGAATTCATCAGCGGAAACGTCTATTAGGTTTCAGACCGCCGATGATGTAACTTTTCACCCGAAGACCTCTCTTGAAGGTGCGTGGCATCGCTTCTTTATCCATTCATTAACCCCGTCACGGATCAGGATTCCCGTGCACGCGCTGCAACGCTTTGCAGGTCGTATTGTGGCATTGTTAAAGTGTCAACACGTTCTAATCCATCCATCCCGTCACGGGTCGAGAATGCCGTGCACGCGTTGCATCACGCAGCATGCAGTTCGCGCTGTGCAATTTGTGAAAAGAGTCAATACTGCACTCTCAGAGCACCGCCTTCCATTTGGCAGCTTCAGCGAGGCGTGTTCTCGGCAAGGTGCAACAAGCTGCACTCTGACTGCACGCGTTTGATACCGCTCGGGATTGCATGCAGATGCATTCATGTCTGCACCGAACAAACTTCTCCCAGGGATATTGTGTATTCGCTGAGGAACATTCCGAGAATTCTCATATTGATATGGTGCTAATTATCTTCTTTTTTTCCAAGTCATATGGTATGTGTTGAAGTTGAAGCTGATGGAAGAGGAACAGTTTTAATTTATTCGAGAAGGTGCAGACAGACTTGAAAGCATCAGATGAACACTACCTGCTGACATACATATGAAGACGTCGGTTGGACCGTGTTGTTGGTGTTCATCCTTCAGCCTTCATCCCATCAGCTTCATCGTTAAGCTCATGTTGACCTTATTCCTTCCAGCATGACCGGCCACCATTGTCCTTGATCGGTCCATCTCTTGGAAAATGGATTGACCGCTTTTCTCGGATTATTAATTGGATACGCTATGCTAATCGGTGCATTATGACCCGTATCGATATCAGATATAGCTGCATTACAAAGCAAGCAGCCATAAAACCTAGCGGTGATTGTGTTGGATGAAGATAACTTGACATTCTGAAAACTGAGTCAGTGTGATACTTGGTCAGGCTGCTCTTCACGAAACGGTCGTGCTGATATTTGGGATAAATCGAGGGGTCACACGTCATTTCCTGCTATAGTAAAAGCATGGTGCACTCGCTGATTTAGGCTCCCACACGACCCTTTCTTGAACCGCCAGCATGAACCTCAGCAAGAACCGTGCACTTGACGGCGGTTAGTGGATGATGATGATGATGATGATAATTATTTGCCCTTTTGAAAACTGAGTCAACGTGGTTTACAGTCAGTCACCCGTACAAGCCCATATGCGTGTATCTCCTATCCTCTTCCCAGTGCATGGAACCCTTTGGCTGTAATTAGGTGCATGCACTGCGGATTGAACTCCTTTATGAAGTGCAACATACTCTGTCTCCGTCCTGAACCATTGAAGCACAGCAGCGGTGGAGCGTATAGAAGAGGCTGGGGTTGCGTACGGGACCGCCTGTCTGATTACCGTGCACACCGAGTGCTTGCGAGTGACATGACATGCTTTGAATTGTTTAACAACTTAAAAAATTTATTACCATTTCTTGCGGGGGAATGACGAGACGATTGATATCTAAATTATCCATATGAATGCTTGAGAAGTTAACCACTGGGTTGAGATGATGATGCACCTCGTTGGCTGTGATACACTGATGTCGCTGGGTTCACGGGGTGTAGTAGGAGGGTGATGCGTGAAATGAGGTGCATTACCCGTGCATTGTGACATAAAATCTGGCCTGAAAATATCATATAATACCGCATGGCTGGTTTAGCGATGTATCAAAGTATTTGCCATAGATGTATGGTATTGGCATGTGGATCGGTGTTGTCATGGACACATGTGTGTGTGTGTGTGTGTGTGTGTGTACACGTGGACAGACATAAGCAGACATGGACATAGACGTATACATGGACATACAAGGCATACGTGAACAGACAGATATAGGCATGAGAAGTCATGGACAGACAGACAGACAAACAGGCATCGTAATTGCCATTGACAAACATGGGCATACTTAAACAGACATGTGGACAGGCATACACGTACGTGGGCATATAAGAGTCATAAGTGAACAAACATATACTATAGTATATGCATGATAAATCGTGGATGGACAAACAGACAGACACACATCATCACATGTATAGACAGAGACAGGTTAAACATGCATTGACAAACATGGATAGATATATAAATAGACATTTGGACAGACCTAGACGTACATATAGACCTAGACGTACGTGTAGACGTATATATAGACCTAAACGTTCATGTAGACGTACATATAGACCTAGACGTACGTGTAGACGTACATATAGACCTAGACGTACGTGTAGACGTACATATAGACCTAGACGTACATGTAGACGTACATATAGACCTAGACGTACAGGTAGACGTACATATAGACCTAGACGTACAGACACAGATACAGGAATGGGAAGTCATAATGGATATAGTCATGTGGACAGACAGACAGACAGAGACGGACAGACAGCGTCAGGTATATGTATACATGTACATAGACATAAACATGGTAAATTAGACATGCATTGGCAAACATGAACATGGACAGACATATTAACAGTCATAGACTTATGGAAAGCCATGGACAGACTGACAAACATGGACATACATCGTCATAGGTTAGGCTGTGGCATGCATTTACAAGCATTGACATGGACATATAAACAGGCATGGACAGTCATCGACATACATGGACATAGACATAAACACAGACAGGCAGACACATGGATCAACATACGCATGGATACAGCGTGAATTCTCGCCCCAACTATGCTCACTCTATCACCGCTTAGTATATGTCTCGCTTGATATACTTTTTTTTTTCTTATTTTAATTGAGCTTAAAATCCTCTTTCAAGATAATGTCGCTCATTTCACGGCTTGTCAGTTTATGACTGAAAGAAACCTGCAACACCTGTATGACTGATTGTTGCAGATAATTAAGCTGATACTGATGGATCCTCAAAACCCCAGCCATTACGAATACCAGTACACTTAAACTTTGTCAAATATTCGACGGAGTTTAAGTGTAGTCATAATGGCCGGTGTTTCGAGGTTCGTACTGATGAACCAACGATGTTAACAACACTGCGTAAACGTTGAATTCAAATAACTTCAAATACCTTCACATATTTATCACCATCTCCTAAAAAAAAAAGGTGACATTTTAATACGAAACTACACTTTTAGATGTGTTTACAATGATATTATGCTGACTGGGATGATTCGTAAAGGAAGGTATAATCTAGAACGACCCAACTATTACTCATAAGTTCCGCTTTCTTATAGTGTTATGCAATACATAGGAGATTAATGTACGGGACAAAACAGCGGATCATTGCGTTATTTAGCCTGTGGAGTAATACATTCATGCTGGGGGCTATTTGAACCAACAAGTCGTTACTGTGTATATTTCCTGACAGGGAAGTACGGGACTTCCTTGTTCTGAACGTCGAGCGTTACGATAATAACGGTATTGTGCATAGTGCATACAGGCTTAAATTGTGGATACGATGTATATAATATACTGTACACGCTGCGTATACTCGGAGATACATGACTTTCACTAGTCATGACATCATCTATGAGATCATGAATACGTTACTTCAAATTACCGTTATCGGTAATTTCCGTCCTGATGAAGGTTTGTTCCGCACCGTAACGTGGACAATAGCTATTTAATTAGTCTTTGATTTACACAATATTTATTCTCGTGAAAGTACAAACAAGACACATTGATCTGGGTATAGTTTCTCGAAGCTCTAGTATCTACGAGACCTTGTAGCATCGGGAACTTACGAGAACTTATATTGGATGGGAGCTTCCAGCGTATGCCCATTATTATATATATCTGAAGGGAGTAATGTGGTCTTTAAGATCGACAGTCAAATATATAATATGTCAGTAATGTGTGCTTCTATTGTCTACAGCTTGACCTAGTTTAAAAGATATATATATATATATTATTATTATTATTATTATTATTATTATTATTACTAGTATTATTTTTTACTACTATTTCGTTTTCAAATTTTGTTACTCACGATGGTAAATTAAGGATCCACATCGATTTGTACTTATAGGATACTAACCGAGCTTCCATTTCGTATCAGATGTATGCCCGAGTGACATAATTTTGGTTTTGAGCGA
>JAUTBQ010171925.1:0-25794 GCA_032361185.1 Lepetodrilus ovalis | reverse complement strand
CTTCGGTCTCGGGGCCTACGAGAAATTTCAGCTTGTAAAAACCCGTACACCCCGGAAATCACGCTGATAACTTATATAATAACATGATGTCATGCATATAGGAATAAACAACCTGCTGGACTTGCTTCATGCTAACATACTGACTGAGGATACAATGTCTATAGGTTCAAGATTCCTGCTGTGATGTAAGATAATAACTTGCTCACTCAATGTATTGCTGCAGTGCCGTTGTCGTCCTTGGTTTGTCAGTACTCAGTGCTACAGGTGTGGCAGGTTTTGTTCTGATTTAAGCCAGCAAACCATGATGGACACAAACAACCAGCGACTCTAAACCCTAATTTAAAGTAATTTTAACAAATAATTTATGGAAATAAGTTTGGGATCGACTAGGCATTCCTATTGTAACACAATCATGATGTGATCTACTGTCTGAAATGAAAGCAACTCAAAATCCTAATTATTATTTTTTTTATCAAATTATGGAAAGTAAGGCAGCATAATTTTGGATCTGTATACTAATGACCAAGTCATTAACAACTGCAGTAATCCTATCACCTGTATCATGAATGCTACACTATCAATGACGGCACAGCGACATTATCACCCGATTATCGCCTCTATTAAATAATAGCCTGTGATTGATGACAGTGATATCTATGCTGTGGACTGATTATGGCAAGGCACGGGTCTGACACTGTACGTCTGTCAGGTGAAAATCTCTTTGATCTCTGCCTGGGCGAGGTGCGTCGGGCCTAGTTATTACCTATGCTGTATATGAAACTGGCAGCTGGCTGGCTGACATGAGCAGATGTGGAGGGAGACAGTGGTGAAAAAAACAGCTGCCTGGTGGCCAAGCTTGGCCACGGGGGTGGGGCATGGATCGGCGAGTTGGTAGGGTGGGATGCTTAGTGAATAGATATGAAATAGACTAGAAATACTGATAAATTCATTGACACATTTCTAGAGGAGAGCAGGTTTTGTGACACAATTGGGTCCACAGATAAAATATACATCAATCAGCCTCTCCCTTTTGTGGTCAAGTTTTTCAAAGGTGTGGAAATAGAAAGACATGATATTAATAAATAGTTCACAAGTACACTGTATACCAATATAGAAACGTGAAATCATGAAGATGTATATCGGTGACAAGACATCCCCACTCATTTTTCCTTGCTTTTTTTTAATCAGATCATCATTTGTTTGTGTGTGTGTGTGTGTGTGTGTGTGTGTGTGTGTGTGTGTGTGTGTGTGTGTGTGTGTGTGTGCATGTGTGTGTGCATGTGTGCGTGCGTGTCTGGTAATATTAGTTTAAGCATGTATGAACCTGTATGGAGCTGTATGTTTGTTATTATTGCATGCATTATATTATATTTTACTTTAAGAAGTGCAATTTATTAACGGTAGCAATTTTATAAGCTATCAGATTCAGTAGACGAGACATCTTTCAACATCATCTAAATAACGAATAATCCGTTTTCCATTTACATTAGCTCCTTTTGTATGTCTACTCAAAGACGTGTCCGCGATGCCTGGAGGCCGTGAGTGACGATGTAAGTATACGTAAGCAGTGTATTATGTCGGGAGACCCGAGTGTTTACTCAGGGAGCTTGTGTGAGTACGGGCAGCTGATACTTGACGGATGCTCGTCTCGTGTCTCGTGTCTCATGTACTCGTGCACCACCAGGTGATGGCCAGTGTCCTTGTTGTGTTTCGTTTCGTTCACTTGACAGTCCAGCGGTTATTACGGTTATACTGAGGCAGGGGGATATAACTGCAGGACAGGGATCCTGTGATTTCTCCCCGGATTGTCGTCATGTGATATATAGACTCTCGTGAAACAGCTTGCAGTCCTGCGACAATCACGACTTTCCAGGCGTAAATATGACATACCTGCGCGAAGTGACGGCCTGATGATTAACACGTAGAGATATACAATTAACCTTCCAGGCATGGTTGATGTCAGCTTACTTTCATTAGTGATTAATTAAATTAATATTGCTCTTAGCTGCTATTGTGTTACGTATTAAAATCCAGATACTTAGATAGGAAGTTATTACTTTGTAGTATTGCATAGACGTAGTGGCTTCTGCGCTATACTATCAGCATCCTCATTGATGTTGAGCCCATCAACTCATCAAACGGATTAATTTACAATTTTTTTATATCGGTTACGTCTCATTTGCGCAATGCGCTCGCAAAGATCACTTGATGACTGGACTGATCGCAGAGGTTTGTTGAATTATCTGATGTATCAATGAACATCTCATTAAGTAATCATAACGTGAATGATATGTATATGCACCAAGATGTATTCCCATTACAACGTGAATATGTCGTCCGTGTTTTTCTAGCCGCTGACATTGAAATAAGTACAGGGACATCAGTTATCCAATACTGTTAATGACACTACGTATACGTAAGGTCAAAGGTCAGTATTGTTAAATTTTCATGTTAATTTTTCATCGCCCCGGGCAACTCCACAATAATCACCGAGATAGAAGATATGGGTTGATAAGTAATATTACTTATTTAAGTAACTATGATTTAATAGCTTGGTCATGGCAACTATTTGGATAGATTATAAGTGCTTTAGATGTACAAATATGAAGATATATCAATATTTCTTAACATCAATGCTTTTTCACCTTAAAAATTAACTTAGAATATTTATTGCACTCTTAATTTTGAATAGCATCCAGTCAATTTATTACTATTGTAAATGTATGCACAAGTGCCATTTATGTTTCTGGTATTTTTCCCAAGCAGGCATTTAATTTATGAGCCTAATTTGCATGAAACTATTTCTCATATTCAAACAATACGACATTTTATCTCTGTCCGCATGGTTAATTAACGGAACATATTGATCCTTGTAAAACTTCAAAATAAACGATATCACAATATTGTTTGACCCAAGCATTTCCCCACCCTCTCTCTAAAATCAGCATAAATTTCCCGTATTTTTCCCCGGTCCATGTTCAATATTTGGACCAGCTATTCATGCATCACAGATTCACAGAGTTGACACGGAAGAGGGTGTGATGCGAGTCTTTGGGTTGGGGAGGCTCTGTACGTTGATCTGGTGGGGAGACTACCTAGCTAGGAGAAGACAGAGCTGTGTATAATGAGTCTGATTATTTGATGCTGTTGATAGATGCCCTGTCTGTATTAAGCCGGGTAGCACACATGAAGGGACACCATTGAGAGCCCTATTGAGCACCCTATTGAGCTCCCTATTGTCCCCTCCCTGCACTGGCAGCTGGGCACGCGACCCATTTCACCTGCCTCACGCGGGGACCGTCTCATAAAGTAAAGTTGTCAATTTATTAAAGTAGATCAGGCCTATACTGGTTATGGGACATGCATGAAAGTATGGTTGATATGTCATTGTTAGAGCCGCATCTGGTACATTTAGCTACATATTGGAGCCATAGCTAGTATAATAACTTAGTATGTTAACTACAATGTAGACCTTTAGTTAGTATATAAATTAGCTATTTTAATGCCCTAACTATTATTGAAGGCCTAACTGATATGTTAGCTACAATGTAGGCCTGGTTAGTATATTAGCTATTTTACAGCCTTAACAACATTGGATGTCAAACTAGCTAGTAGTAACTTCAATGTAGGCCTAGTTATTATATTAACTATTTTATAGCCCCAACTACATTGGAGGCCTAACTAGTATGTTAACTACAATGTTGGCCTAGTTAGTATACTAACTACATTGGAGGTCTTGATAATGTATTAGCTATTAATATTTAACAATTATACAATTAATGCTTAACTAGTATGTTAACTGCATAAGAGGCCTAGTTTGTTTGCTAACTATATAGTGTAGGCCTAACTACATTGGAGACCTTAATTCCTTGTATAGTAATACATTGATGGCAAACGGCAATGTTGTAAATAGTATTGAGAGAGTGACGGAGGCCATGGCAGAGTGAATACTGACACAGAGTATACAATATAGATCTGAATACACCAAGATATATGTCAATTCCAGACAGTATATGGTCCCGCTTGTCTCCACACCACATTTATCTCATAAGTGTGCCCGCGCTCGCCCAAAACTTGTTCACTGCAAACAGCTTTTTCTATAAGTAAGGCAGGCAGCTGCATGCTTGTTTGCCAGTAATTGGTTTTATATAAGATACTATAGTAGCTGGCAATGGCCTTAATAGAAGCCAATGAACTGACACAAATATGCGTTATGTTACTGTCTTTGACATACATCCCTGAATAGTAATAATTGTAGCTGATGCTTGCGACAGCATTATATTCATTCTATTTATTAGGAATTGTGATGTCCATAAATAAACTCCTTAATATACGGCCTTCACAGATGGGGTTTTTTGTGAGAGTTTTTATATTAGCTTTGGTCTCCTAAAGCTATTTTATGATTATATTTTGAGTGGTAGTGTGAGATAAAAATAAGCATAAGGGTTTGTAATACCATGCCAAAAAAATATGTATTATTTGGAGTAGTATTATTTGAAATACCAAAAGGTGAAACTGTAGTAATTATTTTTACTGAATGTTTTTAGAGTTTGTTCTTTATATATAATGAATTCATTTCCAATAAAATGTAAAATTTATTTTAAAGTACATGTAATCTAAAAAATATTTAATGAAAGAAAAAATGTGCTTTGCGCAGTGTGATTTATGGCTAGAGATGCGATGTAAGGAAAGTTTTGAGGACATTCAATATTTTAATGAGCTTTGCACACGTCGACACCCGTCCTACGTAAATATACAGCAGATGGCATCTTGTGGTTCCAGATACACAGCTTCCGCTAAAACCCAGCTAAAACCAAGTGTACATGTCACGCTCCGTTCACTATGCAAGCACTTCTTGCACTTTCTAGTCTTTCGAATATTTACGTAACATTTTATAATTGAAAAACATCAAACTTATTCAATAATTATTTAAATATTTATCTTATATTGTGTAATTGAAAAACATCAAACTTATTCAATACCTATTTTGATGTTTATGTTACATTTTGGAATGAAAATACTCTTTTTCAATTATTTGTGTTAATGTTATGAATTGAAAAAAAAATAACAAATTTATTTGGTCACATCAGTTCGTCTGCCTTATTGACAATAACAAAACTAATTTTTCTATGTGCTTTAGACATAATATGCGACACCCCTGAATGCTAAGCTATCTTATTCTGTTGTTATTGCCTATTTGTCCTGGCTGAAGGACTTTGAAGATTTTATGGTGAGAAGTCGCCTTATGGTGGTGGGGAACCCAATATCATTATGAAAGCATCCATGCATTAATGGTGGCCAATGATTCTTGAAATGAGATGCATGGCAGGTGGTTCAATAATGGAGTCGAGTGGAAACAGAGCTGACCCCTAGCAACACAGCGCAGGTAAATGAATTGACGATTTATCCTGCTCATTTTCACGTCCATTAACTTGAGTGAAGTTAATGTACAAGTCGCAAACGTGAAGTTTGTCAGTGTCTCATTGGTATCGAGTTAAGTGATATTCATTCAGGTCTTGAAGAGGAAGCAAATGACTTTTTAGTTGATTAAAGCGGTAACTTATGGGTATGGGAAGGATGGAAGATGCCAAAATGCTCCTTTCTCAATTTAAATGTTAAATTGAAACATTTCACTTTATTAGTTTATGAGATGTAAAATGATCTTGAGCCGACCTTTAAGTGCAGGGTGTTATCTCTTAATGATCTGCCTTCACAGTCTAATCAGTTTCCTGTATATGTATCCACACTCACTGAGGTATATGTTGTCATGGCAAGGCATTAGTGTCTTGTACTTATAAAGCTGTCCGAGACCAACCAACCTCTGGCCTGAAGTAATCCCAGTGTCAATGAGAACATCAGTCCAAACTTTCTCAGGCTCCGATCTCGCTGACACCAAAGGCACCATGTAAACTTTCTCAGGCTGCACGGACAGTGTACCAGCTCCTGTAAATGGACCCAGCAATTCCTTAGTAAATGGACCCGTTCCTCTTTAAACGGAGCTGACACCCTCGTTCTGGGAGAGCCACACCATGACCTTGCTCGGATTCAAGGGGTGCCATGCATTGATTGTGGTTTGACCATTTGCTGCCTGATAAGCTGACCAGAGTATACAAACATAAACTCTTCTGTTTCTTGTCCATCTGGAAGAGATGATGATGATGACCCTGGGTCCACTACACAAAATGTTCTCAGCTTCATATTTCTGTATCATACTTTGAGATCTGTCGGTTCCTAAGATCTGTTAGTTCTTGCAACAGTGAATACTTGTAAAATGAACACCTTTTGTGGGGTTGCTCTGAAGAGCATCTTCTGCATAATCTTCAGAACACCACCAACATTTTGGTAAGACTTTCAGGAGTTATGTAGGTTTTTTTTGGCCAACATATGTTTGTCCAGAGATTGTCCTGGTTCCCACACTGGACATTGGTCACTGGCTGCAGATTCTTGACTGTCTTCGCTCCACCGGTCATCCATACCAATGTCCACTCTCCATTTCCAGACTTGTTTATTATCCCAGGCTTCGATACACGCCTGTTGTCCCACACTCTCACGTGTGTTTACTGCCGGAATGTCTGTCCTGTTTCCTTAGAATTACTCTAAATGTATCCTTCTTCCAAATTCTTTGAGAATGTTTTCAGACAACAAATATCTTGATATTGTGTTGCTCATTCGTGAGAAATATGATCTGTGGAAACATGTTGTTGGATTGTTCCACAGGTGGATATCATGAGGCATGCATGGTTCGTCCATCCACGCCAGATGGCCTTATGTTCATTAAAATATTCTAATCTCATTCATTACTCACAAAAACCCGCAGGGAAATGATGCAATTCTAGAAAAAAAACATGGATCCCAACAAGTTTTAAACTTTAGGAAACATCAAATGGTTCAATGCCTTAGAAGTTTAATGAACTCTGTATAGGTCGTGCCTCTCTCTGTCTCCTTGGCCAAATGTTTGGCATAAACCTTCCCCGAGTGTTTCCTATTCCTCATTGGATCCCGACTTCATTGCAGGAAGATGTGTCTGTGCGTGTTTATCCCTCGGCTGTTTCACAGATATGGTGTTTGATCGTGACCCGAACAGTGTTTTCTATCAAATTACACCTCATTTAATGATGAAAGCTCAGGCATTATGTTTGCTATTTATTGCTTTCGGATGTTTTAAAGTTTGCTTATTGTATGAATATATGGTGGTGTGGGCGTGGGGGTCATAAGAAGAGGTTCCTAGAAGTTTGGTTGGTCCGTTGGTTCTATGGACGTGTTTTGTCTACAAAATCTGCTGTTTACTTACGATTGCTCCCTTGTCAAGACAAGAATCATTCAGGCTGTTTGTTTCAATGGAAGATATCAGTGCTTATCCAGTTGTTTAGCATTGGGCGCCATTATCCACTTTTGTGGGTTAGAGTGATCGGCCTTGCCCTAAGCTGAAGAACATGCACATATCTGTGGTGCAAGATAATCGCCATCAGTACAGAGTTTAGTATGTAAACATATGTATTAAGTACCAAGCTTAACATTTCACCTAATTCTAGATGGAATTTGATACACTAGTTTATACTGCTGATAATGGGGTGTGATCAAATATCACAATACAATCTTAGCATCAAAATCTATAGTTGCTAATGAAGAACATTTAAAGTATTAATCAGCTATTAATGTCAAGAAAACCTACTTTCTTATATATATATATCTGGCGAGGACTGATTTCCTATCAATTATCATAACTCAGATAAATATGACTTCCAATCAATATCTTCAAGAACATTCAAGTGGTTCATCTTCCATGTTTCCAGCTGAAATAATCTCGGCTTGATTGATTGATAACGACATGAAATCTTGAGTGCTCTTCACAATGTACTGCTTGTGACAGCCGGTGTTGGTATTGAACAGATTGTATCCCACTTTGAAGACCATAAAATACCATGACAGGTGAAATGTAAAACTGTATATTGAATTTAATTGACAGTGTTTCATCTGACAAGTACAGCTGTACCCACAGACAAGCAATGCCAGGACAACTTTAGTTTTCTTATTTATTCCCTGCATTCATGCTTGTCTTTAGAGCCCGATGTTGTCCCAAGCTTGTCTGTGAGATGTGGACTCAGCCTGATGTTGTCCCATGGTTGTCTGTTGGACACGGACTTGGTCTGATGTTTATGCTTGTCTGTGAGATGCTGCCTCGGTCCGATGTTGTCCAATGCTTGTCTGTGAGACGCGGACTTAGCCTGATGTTGTCCAATACTTGTCTGTTAGACACGGTCTCAGTCCAATGTTTTCCCATGCTTGACTGTGAGACGTGGACAGCCTGATGTTGTCCAATGCTTGTCTATGAGACGCAAACTCATCCTGATGTTGTCTCATACTTGTCTGAGACACACTCGTCTCAATGTTGTCCCATGCTTGTACATGTACTTTGTTATAAAGCACTGTGAGATTATAATATCATAACTTTTCTAACCATTTCTAACCCTTTCCCCTAACCTTCTCCATGCTGTAGGCAACCAGAGATGCCCTATAGAGAAGTACCTGTGCCTAATTCAGCAAGGAGATGGTTAAATGCAAGATATTGTGATGGATACAGTAGAGAGACGATAGAGGAATGCCATAATTCTCGGGTGGATTTAATTTGTTAGATAGTTTTACATTTGACGTAATATAGTACAGGTTTTCATTGAATTAGTCAAGGCCCTGTAAAGTGTAAACATTTCTGGGTTTCGATAAATTCTCAATATTGGTGACAAGTTTAGCAGGGTAGTTTGGCACCAATGGTTCATGGTCAACAACCAGTAGTCTGGTATCTTACAGTAGTGCAGTTTTAGCAGGTTTCCATCCCACCATAAGTACATGCCATTGAGACCAGTGAAATACTGTTGAAAGTGTTTAATGACCCTTTGATGTTTCTTCACTTTCTGTGCTTTCAGCTGGCAATGTCAATGCTGACAGACATGTATCTTCACATCATGCTTCATTTACTAATAATGGCAAATGTTTACCAGGTGGAGCTGTGTTAGATCACTGTCGTGTCAGAATTATAAATGTTCAGGATTTAAGGCAAAGGTGCTATCACATGCTACCTCATGTTTCATCAACCATCAGACATGTGTAAAGACCGTCATGTAACACTCAGTTACAACAGGCTCTTGTACCATTCTAAGCAGGTCCAGTCAGTCCAGGTTTACTGCAACATTCAGCACTACAGATGTTGCAGGTTTCCTCCTGCCTTAAACTGACAAGTCATGATATTAGTGAAAGATTCTAGAAAGCGACTCTAAACCCCAATACCAAAAAGAAAAAAAACCCACCTAATCAAGATCATGATCTAATATTTATTTTGGTTTTGTCCACATTTTCTGTAACTTTAGAAAGCGACTCCAAACCACAATACAAAAAAAAATACAAAAAAAGGGATGGTCACTGTGGGAACTGTGAAACATTGCAGAAAGATAACTTGCTATGCTTATCTAAGTACATCGTATGTCTTAAGGAAATGTTTAGATCTGTATGCATACAGGGAGACTCATTTACTTTCACTGAACCAAGTAATTACTTCCATGATGTAGCTGTGAAAGAAGGAACTGACTTTGAAGACGTATCATCCTACATGATCATGTTGTGTAAGAACATGAATGAGTTGGACATCTTACAACTGTACCACAGGGTGCCTCTGAAATCCACAGGGTGCCTCTGACATCCACAGGGTGCCTCTGACATCCACCGGGTGCCTCTGACATCCACAGAGGTCCTTTGACATCCACAGGATCGAGCTTCTGACAACCACAGAGGTCCTCTGACATCCACAGGATTGAGCCTCTGACATCCACAGGATTGATGCTCTGACATCCACAGGATTGATGCTCTGACATCCACAGGATTGATGCTCTGACATCCACAGGCTCAATGCTCTGACATCCACAGGATCGAGCTTCTGACAACTACAGAGGTCCTCCGACATCCACAGGATCGAGCCTCTGACAACCACAGAGGTCCTCTGACATCCACAAGGAGCCTCTGACATCTGAGTGTGATGCATATGTGATGACCCTCTTGTTACCATTGGCGCCACTGATGGTTGCTTGATATGGTTGTTAGAGGAGGCATACTGTACATCTATTGAGTACCTACATTAACTTCCACAATCAAATTTTCAGAATATAAAAATGATAATTACGTTGAACTGTTACCATTCCTACCCACATACCATCTACCCCGTCCACCCATATATATCCTCCACACACATATATCCTCATCTCACTTCCATATATGTTCCAACACCCTGTTATATATCCTCACCAATTCCCTCACTCACTGATATATCCAACATCCACCCCTATGTATCCCCACCCCATATATCCCACATATCATTTACCTCGATATATCCCCCTCCTTCCTGTCTCACATTCACCTGGCATACTAAACAAATAACAAAACACAGGGAAAAGATAATGCAATTAAGTACAATTTTATTTTATGCAATATTTATTATTACACTATCAATATGTCAGATATTATTGAAAGTTCTTGCATAAACAATGTATGTGTTAATGTAATGAATATTATATATGAAGCAATTCACACCAGCGCTGTTCCGCGGTTTCACGTATTCTCACACTAGCATATACTTGTACTTTCCTCTGTTTCAACCACTCATAAAATCAAAGCTCTCATTGCGGTGTGGTTAGTTATGCTGTAGATCTATACTATGTATACAGCACTGTAGGTATGTTACACTGTAGATACGTTCTATAGTATGACTAATGTATGTCAATAGTAGACTGGCGTGGAGCTCTACCGACAAACCAAATGATTACTTTTCTAACATTTCTATCAATTAAAAGGTTATTGAAATGAACAATTCCTAGATTCACATTCCATTTACAGAGTTAATATGAACTTGATATCTTTTTAATATTTTATACATCGCTGGGTAATAATAATTGTGATTGCTGTTCATATTCACTACATTTATATTTGAAAAATTGGTCAATTATTATCTGGAAAGATATAGTCAATCAGCAATGCAAAGATGTTCTGCTTCAGTAAATACTTTAATTAGTTATCTGGGACAGACCTATTGGATCCGCTAAGTTTTCCCATCATTGTTATCATTATTGGACCTGGTGCCCAGACTATCGCTAAGCACTGATTTGTGTGCAATAAATTTAATTAGGTCACCATTCAAGGTCAAGGCACTTTCAAATGTGGAAATTGCTTGTGCGCAAAATGTCGCAGAAATCCATTACCCAATTGTAATCTGATTCATACTGCCAGATCATTGATTCATGGCCTCCATCTTATTGGAATATGTGGAGAGAAGTCAAAATTATTCATGATGGACCAATACCAATTTTTGGGAGACATTTTTTATAGATTGACATTTGAATGTCTGAATGAATTCATGTTATCTATTTCCTGAAAATACATGACTGTCTTTATTTAATATTTTATCCAACATTTGACCATGTAATATATCTCTAGATCTGTCATATCTATTCAGCACATATAGTGTTTAACAAATCTCAGTGACATTATCTCTTTTTCCCTTGCAATGAAAAAAATATCAAGCTTTTCAGTTAATATTAAAAATTTCTATTGTTGTCAGACGGCATGTCGTACATTGTTCAGGTAGCTGCCATGTCATGATCTATCTAATGTCACAAGTAACGAACACACCACCTTATTCTTTAGAAGGTACATGGGCATGCACCTTTAATTGCCGTTTCTTATAAACGTACATTTAGATTTAATCATTGTATGATCAATAAGTAGTATCACATAGATCCAGCCCCTTTTGTTCATGTTCTTGTCATCCAGAAAACACCCGAGCATTTGCCATACAATCAGCATACAGCAATCAACTGACAAATTACATATTTACCCAGATACTTTTCAGAACCTGTCGGTAGAAATCCAGTATTAATGACTGCAGTAAGACAGGCTGTATTCTGCATGGGAAAACAATGTAAGACCATTGATCTGATGAATGATAAATAAGTCTTACATTGTCAGAGATAAGCATGGTCTGGGTGTGGGGTATCGGGACGTCGCATGTCGCACATCTATTATGTAATGTCTTACAAAACATCAGCTGCCGGGGGTTCAATGCACTACTTAGCGAAGCTGTTTCTATTACAAGCTTCAAACCTACATGTAACACACTATTGTCCGTTGTATACACAGCCGTGTTAAAGTCCGCATCGATCTGTAAGACGATATTTAATTCCGGAAAAAAATTCAAATGAATATTTCAATGCTGATGACATTCTGTTGGTGCCGTAATATCTTTTAGACATGCTAGGTTTGTTTAAATGTAGTCAGCTTTGGTAATGCATTAGCCGTACTTAGTAATTATCTTTAAAGACTCTTATGATCTTTGGCATCATTGTCAATAATACATTGCAGATGGAACCTTCTACTTTTCCACTAAATACCCTTTGCATTAAACACTATTATATGTTTATTAACTTCAAGCACTGCTCTCATGTAGGTTAACCTTCTCTCTCCTGCTGGCAATCAGAGTCGTCATATGCTGCGGTGTAGTATATGTAAGTGTTCATAACATTTGACTGACAGCTCGTTATTAATTCACTCTGCACGAAGCTCGTCTCACCTGTGGGCATGTCTCACCCGTGGGCATGTCTCACTTGTAAGGAGATCTCAAGCCCTCTCATCATCTTGTCAATGATGCCCCTTTCGACATTACGTGGGAAAGCCTAGATTATCACTCGTGTTACATAAGGAGTATAGGTAACAAGACAAGTGATTGGTTGCCTTATGAATAGGAAAATTAGCTCAATATACTGTATACAAATAATTTTCCAAATCTGCGACGTGATATTCTAAGTGAACTCTCCCTAGTCAAGCAGTACATATGCATGCAAGTCATGATATTAGTGAGTGACTTTAAACCCCAAATCAACCAACAACCAACCAAATTACGTGCATTTCCAGATGATTACTGTTCAAGAACCTGTTTTTTGTTCAAATTTGCTGACATGACAAAAAAATATACAATCACTAAAAGCATTGTATTTTTCAGGGTACTTTTATTTTTTTATATGCATTCATTTCTATTTTATATCAATCATTCCTTTCTTCCTTCTCATAAATATGGATATAAATGTGTATGTATATACATACAAATTGCAAATACTGTGAGCATGCACCCAACAGTGCATTGCCTGAATACAAGTTATAAGGCAAAGCTCTATGTTATCTAGTTACATAGGTATTTCCTGTACACACATCCGCCCTAATGTATCTGTGACAGGCATTGGGTATGTGTGAAAGTAAGTATAAGTATATCACCGTATGTTTTGGCCCAGATGACATCAGCATTATATTTAGCCGCAGCTGCTCTACTCAGCTCTCGGACCCTGGTGAAAATTTAATGGAGGATAGCCGTGGAAGGGAGGGGAGTCGTTACCCATGGTAGGGCAAAATAAATACATTTTCTGGAGTTCTGAGTGTAGCGACCGACCTGCCTGCCAGTGACATACCCCAGCTGTAGGGGTACATCTAACATCTAGAACATTTGTCACTTGAAAATAGGGAGGGTCCTGCTATGTAGTAAAAAGGTATGCCATTCCTACCGGGTACCCATGCCCATGTGTTCTAATGAAGCTACCCGACTGCCAGTGAAATACCCCAGCTGTAGGGGTATGTCTAACATCTAGAACATGTGTCACTTAAAAACAGGGGGGTGCTGCTATGTAGCAATAAGTATGAGATTCCTACTGGGTACCCATGCCAGTGTGTTCTAATGAAGCTATTGAGAAAGTATTTTATGAGCTATTCTACTGCATTATTGGAATAAGAAATTTATTAATTCTAATGTAAACCAGTGAAATAAACTATTCTATAGAAAGTTACCTCAGTGGGGAAATATGCATGATATTAGCTGTTAGTATGAAGTATATGTATAAATAGAAGGCGAGCACATATGTTTTTCAGTATAAACTTTGATCTGAGCAAGACTTACATTTGCTCTGCAATATATCAATTTGCACATGTAACTTACTGCCAAGACATTCATAGTATAAATTTAGCCCAGTATGTTCTCCAGATGAATAGTTTCACATGTAGACATGGTAGGGTGTGATGTGTAGGCGTATTGCAGAGTACAGTAAAAGGCGGTACAGTGGATACGTGTCAGACTGAAAAGATGGTTCGAGTTCAAACCCTGCCTGAAGGCACTGTCATCAGTGAAGAGCAGTTTCGCATGCAGTGATAGATAGCATGTAATGTCTGTATATCTGATATATCTAGCTGATAGGTTTTGCCTTAATATTTAATTGGTATGACTTCATTTTCTTCCATCAGACCAGGGAATTACCGTAACATCACTGAACTAAGGGGAAAAGGTCATTAAAGTCACAAATCACTCATTCAATATAATAAACTTGAATAATTCACCAATGCATTCATTACACACTAAAGAAGATGAATAAATTTGTTAATTATTCACTTTCACAGTAAATAAAATAATACCATGGGAATCAGCTAATGAGATGTATGCAGTCAGTGTCGTGCCAGCCATTCTAAAGTACAAGCCACTTTACACATCATGTCGTTGAAGTACCTATAGCACTGAAACTTATCGATGGAGTATAGGAATCATTGTATATAATCTAATACAGAGCCTGTCTCCTGTACAGTGTAAAAGGTTGTTGACACCTCTATATCATGTTACTAGTCAAGACTGAAGCCCAAATAAACTGTGCAATACTAAGCTGCAATTTATCGCCCCTTTCAGACATTGACGCCATGACGAAAAGATCAACTCAATTTTTTTCTCTCAGGAAATAGAGCTAATAGGGATATGTCTATTGTACGCTTTGTTCATTTTCATCCAGGATTAACCCTTGTCCTGCTGAAGGCAACTGGAGATGCACTATAAAGCTGTGATATGTTTTAGCAAACATTGATCCCAGTGCTGTCATATTCTTGAATTTCAAAACATTAATCAATTATTTCGCAACAGTTCCAATTATAGTAGATTAAATGTATAGTAATTGTTTGAAAATGCTTCATCATGCTGTATTGTCAATAGGATCTGTCAGAGTAATAACAATGAACTATATGTGATGTATTTGTAACTCGGTCAGTCATCAATGTTTAACATTACTCATAACGTGGACCATCTTTCGTGCTTTAATGGGCTACTGTTGTTCTAATTTTACTGTCCCATCTCAGCAGGGGGCCTGCATTTATAAGCTAATGTTCATAGGACACCTAGTTGTGGAGATATTTCCAATACCTTTGTGGGTAGTAACTATCAGAAATCCCGGACTGATAAACTCGAGATTGTTCGTAAATATTTTATGCAACGTGTTGAAGAGATTAGTGAAAGCCCACATCCTTGCATGCCACCTGTCATAAAGTGGATTTGTGGGTGGGGTTAATTAATTATTGAAAGATAATGGTTTCGGTTTCTTACCTCATATTATGTGCGATATAACCATTAATATGGATTGTATTAAGGAATTAATGTTGTCCAGATATCCGCTTGTATCTATGCTAACATTTCTATGATCAATCCTTGCATCTTAGTATTTACAAGAACAAGTGATAGAGGACCTATTTATAAAGAATGACCATGTTTTTATTTTCCACAGTAAATTTCACAGTTGTCTGTGTCTGTTTAAGGTGGGAGGGGAACCTGGAAATACCAGATTATTATAAGACTTTGTTATCCTTCAGAATCCTATCTGGTCCAAGCTATTCCAAAATGTTTTAACATTCATCCTTCTTTAACAAGTATTATTAGTAATGCTATTAAAAGTTTGATCAGACAATAATATTTTTAATTCTTCAAGTTTGATCAAATACAGAAAATTTGTTGAGCACTGTGTGTTGGAATGTTTGGCATTAACATGTGTCTAGATTAAACAGGAATTGTTCGAGTTTTTGCACACTGAAAGATTCACCAGACTCTAGGCTGTTAAAAACATTGTCTGAGTACAAACCAGTTGAGTTCTAGTAGATATTTACTGAGCTGATGAAGTCTTTCTGTCTGTTTTCTTACTTTAGCAGGTAGTCTACATGTGGTGTAATAGTTAGATTGTTAGTCCTTAGATCTGCATTACACACAGATTGTGGATTCAAACATTCCTGGTAATGTCCACTGAGCTTTTGTCGTATACCAATGGTATGTTTTGTCGTATACCAATGGTATGTTTTGTCGTATACCAATGGTATGTTTTGTTGTATACCAATGGTATGTTTTGTCGTATACCAATGGTATGTTTTTCTTACTCAGTATACCATTGCACCACCATGATACTTTATAAACAATAACTATTACAAATGTGGATATCCCAACGGGCTGAATGCATGTATTCCTGCATTTCAATAAATAAATAAAATATAAAATAAAAAACCACAAACCCAATTCCTTTTGCAGGGTGTATATTAAGTTACATATATAAATATAAAAAACGATGGCTTATACAAGTTATACAAAATTGATAGGGTCTAATATTGTATATAAGAAAAAGTATATTTGCTATGTGATATAGGAAAGGGTATGCGTGTATTTATGAAAAGGGTGATAGATGTTTATACAAATGAAAAGGTATACAAGTGATATAAAAAACAGAAAGGGTGTGAATGTAATACAGGACCACGTACACCGGTACATGTATGTTATATACATAAGAAAGGGTGTTGACTTCATCCCCCAGGATTCAGAAAGTGAAACGTATCTGGGTCCCATGATACATTCATCACCTGGATGTAAGACCCTGCATCCGCAACCACGAATAAATATTAATCTATGACCACGCTAACTCCAAATTTCATTTATATCTCCGCAGGATGCAAGCTGTGGACGACAGACATGCTTCCATGATAACAGTCAGCAGATAGAGAAGAGGGTTCTATGCTGTGTTCTCAATGACAGGTAAGGAGGTGGAGACCGGCTTTAAGCTATGATTGATTCGTGAAGGTTGCCCGCGAGGGGCGAGAGTCTGCTCGGCTCGGTGTTAGGTAATGGATGGTGGGAGAGAGGTGGCATTGGTGTAACTAGGGCTGTGGGCTAAAAAAGACCTCCGGAATCGGTGCTTGTTCTTGCTCGTCTATTTCAGTGCACTGTGGCCTTCATTCTACTGCAAAAGGGAGACAATTGGCATTTTTTTCTGACCCCGTTGCCGAAATAGAACGTGACACGTTTCCTGGCTGTTCAAACAGTGTGTTAGTGATAGCAATATTATGTCTGGTGGGTTGGCACACATACCACAAATATTTCCTGTGTGTCTTGTGTGGATTTCCTAGACTGTTTTTATTGGAGCTGGTTCATTTATGTTTTTCTGCACAAGTATGTGGGAATATAAAATATGGAGATTTTTAAGTTACTTAAAATATATAGAAAAACATGGAATATGTTGTATATTTCCTGTGAGCTCTTGTCTACATACCAGTCTGTTGTTTTTGTTCATAATGATTATTTATGTTTGTCTACGATAAGATGAAATAGTATGTTGAAAAATATACATTTCTTTTACCTTTCCTGATACATATAGATAGAAAATTTCCGTTAAAAATTTATTTATATGCTATCAGACTGCCAACTATTTTGTATTTTGGAAATGTCCATTGCGGTTCTGTTTATTTTTACACTAAGATGTATATTTATTATTTTTAATACTAAGATGTATATTTATTATTTAAAAAATAATTTTGGATGCATTATGCTATGGAACACTAAATGTTTAACCATTAAATGGGCATATGCTTACTTATGCATAAGCTTAATATGTTAACGGCAGTAAAATATTATCTTTCTATATAACGGCATTCTTTTATCATCTTTTACATAAAATTATAAACAAGTTATCTGTAATAGGTTGGTATATGTACATTTTGAATGACCTTTGGCGAGTGACCTTTCAAGACTTATCCGCTACAGTTTACGAGTGCTCTCGTGCTGGTAGGGAGTCATAAGAACATAGATAAATATGAAACAGCTCCTTTACGGCTATCTTTTCATGTTAACATTTTCATGCAATTGAAACTTTAATTCTATATGTATTCAGTTTCACAGTTTGTCTTAATTCTGAACCTGTAAGATAAGAAGTCGTAAAATTAAATGGCCAGATATCATTCGAGGTTTCTTGACAACATTTTGTGAAATAATTGATATATTTGAAAGTTTAATGTGATTTTGAAAAAGCATCAGGTAATATATGGTAACTGTAGCTATAAGACAAATCATCAACTGAGGTCATAAAGGATCAACTTTGGATAATATATTATAGAACAATATCGCAATACCTTTGTAGATTATCAGACATCACAGCTTTATTGTACGATATTATATATTTAACAACATATTTTTTTAAGGATGTATCTTCCTATTTTTCTTTAAATTCTTTGCAACCATGTTCATTTTTTTCATATTATAGAAAATGATGAATGCTTGATTAGGGCTTGAAGGACATTGAGTTCAATGTTAAGATGGATGAGCATAGATTTCTACAAGTCGGTGAGATACCATCTGATACAGTAGCAAGAGTGGACTGTATGTGATTAGAGAGCATTGTAAAGAGTGTGTGTAACATGACTACAGATGAACTGAGTACTCTTCTATCCATTTTTCTTGTCCAGAGGGCTATTTTCGAAATGTTCTTATGATGTTCTTAGCCTAAGAACATGCATAGCACGTACTATTGGTATCCTTGACCCTCTCCATACTGAAGGCAACTGGAGATGCCCTAAAGAGCTGTGTATGTGTAATTTAAACCCAGCAGGGAGAGGGTTAATTTAATCTTAACCTTCTCCCTGCTGAATTATATGTATACACTGCTGTTTAGGGCATCTCCAGTTGTCTGCAGCAAGGAGAGGGTTAATTAAAGATTGTCATATGATTGTAAGAATGTTTCGAGAATAGGCCTGCTGATCATTATGGAAATACATGAAAATTAGCAATTAGTGTCTTGTCTCTGCTGTTCAGATTTCAAGATAGATCACTGGCCAGATAATGTTGTAATATCCAATGATCACTGAACAATTAAACTGGTTCCCTGATAGTGCTGTCGAACAGTGTTATATATCTGTGAGACAGGATCCCAGTCAACTGACCACTGAACAATATTAAACTGGCTCCCTGATAGTGCTGCCGAACAGTGTTATATATCTGTGAGACAGGATCCCAGTCAACTGACCAGTGAGTGACCACCGAGCCCCCAGTTTGACTGATGACTATCAGGAATAGTGTTCTACTACATTGTCGGCTGGTCAGAGATTATCATGGCTGACAGCTTGTTGTCATCATCAATTACATGCACTTTTTATTAATGCATTAAGAAGGCTTAAAGTGAATTATACTGATTTACTGTCATTACAGAGCAGAGAGGTCTCTTAACCAGTATACATTTACTGCTCTGAAAGAGGAGCCTTACGAACCATTGGATCCATTGGCGCTAATGTCAAGGTCATTGTAATGGATCTAGGTATCATTAACACCAAAGCAACACAGTTTTGATCCTGAATCATCAATTATGGGAGAAAGAATCCAAATGAGATGTTTAAGGAACAAATCAAGCGTTCCTGAATCTTTCATCTATTCACAAATTAACAACCGGAAAAGTTGAAAATCATAAATAATAATTTTTTGTTTTATTTTTATTAATTCACTAGGATTCAATATTTATTACCCTACAGGATCCTGGAGATCATAGGTTATTGTCTGATTTTCTGATTTGAACTTGGAATGTCGTCTTCAGTGTTATAGACTACCTTACTAACTTATCCCCGGGGGCAACCCACGGGTCTGAGGAGAATGTAAAACTGCCGATTGAGCAGATTTCAGATTATTGGCACCACCCATAAAACCCGGTGAATGCCAAGACTCTGTCCAAATTTTCCGTCAACAAAGTCAAGAAAATTTCCTACCCCATGTTCATCTTGTATTCGCACCACCTGTGCAATATAAACCCCTGCGTACACCAGTGCAATATAAACCCTCGCATACACCAGTGCAATATAAACCCCCGTGTACACCATTCCAGCCACAATGCGGGGATTAATCACACTGTAAATCAGCCCAACTGAGGTAAAACTAATGTAATAAAGTTGTTCCTTTGGACTTTACTAGCAAAAAGCAACAAGTTTCCATCTCAACCTTCACAAACGATTTCCATATTTTCATTAAGGCCATTTATGAGAGAAGCAGTGCCAAGTGACTTAGATCTTCAGATGCGACTTGGCTGCTATATACCTACTCGCTTGTCCGTTTGTGTTTAGGAAGACAGTCATATTCACCGTTGCCGCAACCAATGATGTCAAATTGTTTCTGTGGATATAAAGTTTGTCCTGGAATTATGGAAGGATATGGGAATTATGTGCATTAAATGTGGATTTTTAATGAAAAGATTATGTACAGAAAATGAAGTAGAGATATGCTATTAAATGTTTTTGGTTATTAGACAGCCAAATCTTAAAGTTCAAGACATGACAAAATTCAATTTCATTACAAACATAACCAAGATAACGAAATAATTACGTATTCCATGAATATGTTAAATTGCTGAGTAGACAGAAACTTAATGTTAAAATCTGTGGGATATTCATTTCCCCCCATCAAAATTTATGCTTTCACCCAATATTCTAAAAAGAAAGAGTTTATCAAAGTTTTCATATTTATCAGAAAATTTGGTGAATAAGAAGATCCTCATGGTGTTGGTATCGGCTTTTGAAGTCTCGCGATCTACAAACTCCAACACGGCCTGCAAGGTTTCAGAGCAGCATTTCTCTACAACCTGCTGATTTATGTCTGTGGCCTTCCATGTTCTGTTATCATGGAATGAAGCATTAGGGCTCAGTGTTAAAGATAAAGGCCCATGGAGGAAATATATTCTCACAAATTGTAAACCATCGCTATCAGGTTCATCACCTCGGAATCGCCACCAAGAAGATACAGTGACTTTAACAGAGAAGTTGAAGTAAATGGGTAAAAATGACGTAATGTATTGCTACATTGTATAGTGAATTGTAAAAAAATAAAGCCATATTAATTTCTATTAAAAATAAGAAAAATAAAATATGACCGTTATATCTGAATCTGCAGTACATGGAAAAGTGTTATATTGAGGGGGCATTGTACTTTCTATAGTTTCAAGCAATGTAGTAGTGCATTAATTCAGTTACGATTCTTTCAATAAATTTACTGCGTCTCATTGATGACAGAAAGTGAGTGTAATATAGTCAACCCCTGTTTATCCGGACTTCAGATATCCAGTTCACTTGCTATCCGCACTGTTTTTACTTGGAACCATATATCAGTCTTACTATGTAAAATGACTCGGACAATCGGAAATTTAGTTTTCCCTGCACGATTTTAACGGGAACGCAATCTTCCAGATAAACGGGGGTCGACTGTATACATATATCGAAAATAATTACTTGACGAATGACATGACATCAGAGAGTTACATCGCTCACTCCATCTAAGTATTTTCATCATTCAAGTAAAGTAAGCAATTCTAGAATGTATATATTCGATGCATGGAAATATTTTGTCAAATAATACTGATATTCAATTTCAAAGACAAAGTGATTAGATCTTTCTTAATCTTTGCAAATATAATCAATCATGTACTAGCAAGAGTTCTTTTTCTAATCTTGGAGGTAATAATGATGAATTATTTATGGAGATAGTGGTTTTTTTTGGTATTGCTATACACTGAAATTTGACCCATGTGACATCTCTATAATGGCATATTTTTCATATTCATGGAAATGATTACATACTGATGGTATGATTTTGTTTCTCTTTCTATAAATAATATTAATGTGATAGTATACATTTATGAGCCAGTTATGTCACATATTGAATGATAGTTACAAATAAATGTATATTTAATATAGTATGGAAATGTAAAAATAAAAAAAACTGTACATTTATACATTCTGAAGTGTTTGTGGATTTTGTGGGATATTATTTTCAAGCTTATTTTCTGGCTGTATTTCATTGTAAATGTTGTTTTTTATGGTACATTGAAATTCACTGTCTTGGAAACTGATAACATGAACAGTAAATAATGCAATCACAATACAGATACTACGCCTGATATGCAAAATATCATACAAGTATCACCATTACCATTTTTACTCCGTGCATTTACCAGTATGCTGTTCACATTATTTAGAAAAGTGTGGATGTTTGAATGTAAAGTTTCTGTTGGAACTGTGGTGTTTTAAATTGTTAACATTTATTAACATTTTCATTAGTATGCTATTTTCCATGAAATTTCAATAATATATCATGATATATGTTGCAATATGCTACAAGAATGTTAAAGAAATTATTTAGAGGTTACATGGAAATTTGAAGTATTTTAATTTAATGTCTCAAAAACATAACTGTCTTGTTTATTTAAATGCAGAGGAAGTTATTTTATTTATGGATATAGTTATTTCTTTATATTTTCTCATTTCCAAATTTTCTTATCTCTTTGTGACTAAGTTGCCCCACATGTTGTCTGTCTGAGTTGATTCCGACAAGCTACCCAACAACCTCTTGACGTTATTTTAAGTAACTACATAATGTATCAAAGGTGCATATCCAGAATTTATAAAAAAAAATGATAAAACAGTATTCTTGGCAGTGGTACTAGTCGTAAATCCTCTTATCACGAGTATACAATGTTCTCAAAGTCTGTCTCCATCCCTCAAATTAGGCCAATTGGCTGGAAAGGTAAACACCCTCATGAAAAGTCGGTATATTTCATAATCTAGTGAACATGTCCTTTAAGTCAAGTCATAAAAAAATAATTTGCTGAAAAAGTAACGAAATTGTTGTGGGATCATCCCTAGCCTCTGTCAAGATGGCCACCAGTGCATACTCTATCTCTCACTTGATTGGTTGGAATATGCTAAGGGTGCATATAAAACTCTTGCTGCTGCTTTCCTTTCATTCCCCAGCATGGTCTCATCAAAACTCAGAGTGGGGTGCCATCAATAACTGTTATAATTGTACACCTAGATAGTCTGAGAGGGTTGCAGATAAAAACTCTGCCCATCTCCCAGGGTAAAAGTAGTCATAAAAAATACATGCTTGACGTTTTATATTTGTTGCCCTCGTGAGGTTCTCTCCATGTGTACTGCAGACAGACATACAGGTAGCGGTCCGCTGCACTTGTACCGCTCTCAGTTCTGCCCCACTTGTACCACTTGGTTCTGCCCCATTCATACCACTTTCTGTTCCACCCCACTCATACCACTCTGTTCCACCCCACTCGTATCGCTCTATTCTGCCCCACTCATACCTCTCTCTATTCTGCCCCACTCATACCATTCTCTGTTCTGCCCCACTCTTACCACTCTGGTCCACCCCACTTATACCACTCTGTTCCACCCAACTCTTACCACTATCTGTTCTGCCCCACTCATATCACTCTCTGTTTTAGTCTGCTTGTTGGATAAAATAGATCTCGCTGTGGTACAATATGAAAATTTAATATGATTTACTAGAATCCAATTTAAGAATTACATGATATTACTAAAGGAAGCTCTCTCAATATCAATTTACTTCAAAGTCATAAATGGATATCAGAACATGGCCCAGAGCAAACATAACTTGGCCCACCACAAACAGAACATGGCTCACAGCAAACAGAATATTGCCCACAGCTAACATAACATGGCCCACAGCAAACAGAACATGACTCAAAGCAAACAGAACATTGCCCACCGCAAACAGAACATTGCCCACAGCTAACAGAACATGGTCCACAGCTAACAGAACATGGCCCACAGCTAAGAGAACATGGCCCATACACAGGCACTTGTTGAAGCACCTACCATTATATCAGTGTGCAGAGAAGGATTATGTTATTGAATGTAGGATTACTTGTGGATTAATGTAGATCCTAAGTATATCCAGACACTTATTGAACATCACACCAATAGCTGATGGATTGTTTTCCTCTTCATATCAATTTATATGATTTATGTATTATTAATTTAAAGAGCAGAGGACAATGAAATCTGAGAAACCATGAAATATACCTACTGTACTTATTTTGAAATCTATTCGAGGTGTACTATTTCCTTTTGATGGGCTTGTATGACACCGCTGAGCATATAAATATGATAGTATTATCTGTTGAAGTCAATGACTTGCTATGATAGAGTGTAGTCACATGTACATAACGTTAATATACTAATACCATGCAACAAATTACCATACAAAGAAGCATTGCTGTGAATCATGAACTGTGCATACATTTTAATATTGGAATGAATATTTTTTAATAAAGTATGTTTATCCCATTCAATAATCTTTTATTTTTTATTTTATTTTACAAAGGGTTTAGAGTTGCTTTCTAGAATCTTTTATTAACATCACGAATTATCAGTTTTAGGGCAGGAGGAAACCTGCAAGATCTGTAGCACTGAATGTTGCAGTAAACTTGTGAGCACCGGCTGGTACTGACAGACCAAGGATGATAATTGTATTGAAACTCTACAGACAGTGCATCCTATCAATATCGTGTCAAACTCAGTACCTTTGGCTCCGAAGTCCAATGTTCTATCACTGCACTTGGCTGCTAAGTCCATTGTTCTACCACTGCACTATATCCCGCCCCATTAGAAAAGAGTGTGTAATGAAGTAGGATCGTTTTCTTTAAATTTTTATGCATGGTGTATCTTGATAAAATTCATCATAATTGTGCTAAAGGATTGTTTAATCAGATGAAATATACGTTTGTAATTGAAATATTTGGATTTTATACGAACAGTTATATGTTTTTTAAAGTGTTTGAGAACAAACTCTTTTCATCACAATGCTGATTGATTTTTGTTTTGTATTGTGTTTGTAAAAATATTTCTTTAACACCTAATATAGCTTGCAATACATTGAACCTAGTCAGTTGAGAAGAGTTACGAAATGTGTCAGCGTGGCATTTAGAAACAATTCGACATCCGCAATACATCCTATCTCAGCGACACCACTGTGTACACCACCAACTGCACCGAGGCAAATTGTTCGCATTCTGCCTTTGTAAAGTTATCCGAGGTATATTTGCACAAAACAGAAGTATGATCCAACGCCGGGTTAATCTCCCCGGACAGTTAACACGCTTCCCGGCACGTTGGCTTATATTGTAACACCTTTACATCTGACAAGAAAATATAAATCAGCTGTGGAAAGAAAGCTACTTGCTGCGTTATCAGAAGGTGAGACAGCTCGGTTATCGGGGAGAAAAAACAAACGCTCCCCGTGCACTTGGCCGGCTGTAGTCAGACAAACAGGTACGCCTCATTGAAGACTAGCGCGAAGAGACTCGTATATACGCTTCAATCTACGGGTGCCGCATGCATGTGTGAGAAATTATTGATAGCATTAGCGATTAATTATGGAGGAATTTCTATCCACACATGGGTGGTAAAGTTATGATTCTGGATTAGATAAGTATGTAAAGTTGGGTCTGGATGAGGTGCTGATTTATGACTTGGTGCGATGCTGATTAATATTGACTGGCTTGTCGGGGCAGCTGAGGTCCAGGGGTACTGTTGGAGTAGGAAGTTTGACGAGACCAGTGTCCTATAAGATAACTTTGTCCACCGACACGCACCTGCATAATAGGCCATCTGAACATCATATACCTGTATCTTGCACATCATATACCTGTATCTTGCACATCATATACCTGTATCTTGCACATCATATACATGTAGCACATCATATACCTGTATCTTGCACATCATATAGCCATTTATTACCATTCAGATAAAATTCTAGGAATCTGATTGGTCGAGAGCCCAAGTGTACCCTGCCGTATCGAGGTTTCT
>JAUTBQ010171914.1:0-11683 GCA_032361185.1 Lepetodrilus ovalis | reverse complement strand
GTACAAACATGATTATATGTATGTCAAGTGAATGTACTTTGAAGTTGTAGCTAAGAACTAGTCAAAAACGGCCATAACTATCTGTGATTATATGCCTTTAAGAAACGTTTTGAGTATGATAATTATCATGCTGAAGCTAAAATTTTATATGGAGATGTGTACAAACCATGAGTCTGAAATGCTACTAAATTCCTTTCGTAATAGCGGACCTTGATATACCTATAATACATGATTTATAATCATGGTATCCGGGGCACAAATATATAAACAATGCTGCAGCCTATAGTCAATACACATCATCTGTAAATGTTGGCATGTGCATTGAAACAATGTCTTTGTCCGGGGGTGCTATATCGGCTTTTAGGAAACACAATGATATTCAATGTTCAATCGTAACCTAAACGTCCAATCGGTCATTATTCGAGGGTTTAGATGTTAAATCCGCAACTTTCTCACTGGCAAGCGGTGGCAGGGTGAGCTGTGGTGATATAATCACATCAGATAGTAGCCACCTTACAGGAGCTTAGAGTCCTGTTGGAGTCCGTCTGGCGACCTATGTATAAACTCCGATGGGGAGAGAATGGTCGGTTTCTCAGCTGATTGGATATAGTACGAATTGCCTATTCAGGCGGGATATATTGGCGCCAGTGAGATTGGGAGCAAGCACTATCCTATAGAAAACTCCAACCCTTAGAACATGGCTAACACCTCTAGTGTTTTACCGGTAACATTCTAATTACGGTCGTGGTGAAATGATCAACGGTGATTAGCCCCTTAACAAAAGCAAATCCGAGACCAACCGTGACACAATGTGTTGAATGCTTATCTCTATTGTGTGGGTCGGGAATGTGCGAGACGAAATCTACAAACACTCTGATGTGTAGACCGCTATGTTCGACGCCAAAGTGACGGATTCGTTTCACAACATGTCTGATAGCCAAAATCACAGCTTTGATGAACAGAGTAAAACGTATAACATTCTGGCAATCCGTTAATGGAAAACACATGAACAAAATATCTCAGCAATTGCCATTCAGAATAAAGCTGAACAATTTAAACGTTAATTAAATATTTCAATTACAAAAGGAATTGTTAATGAACACTATACATATTGCTAGCATCAGGAGTTTGTGATTTACTAGCGGCGAACATAGACTAAATAGCCGCTCGTGTGTTATTAGTAACTATATTGGCAAAGGTTCGGTGAAGAGTTAGCTGATAGTTTATGACTCGCCTTTTCTGTCTGGCGCCAGTGCTACTTATGAATGCACGCGACAAGAACAGGCTGAAAAACCTCGGCGAGCGAACTCGCGATATCTACTTCAACCCCAGTCCTTAGCTAGACTTCTGCACCGACTCTGTGTAATAGTAAGTTCCTTCATTGAGTCTTCATAAAACCCATGACTATCGAACACTCGTAACATGTGTCTATTCACAGTACGTCGAGGAGATTAAAGGCCAAATGTAAACAGCACTCCGTTTGTTTACGCACACGATAGCAGTACATTAAAATGTCAATCAAAAGCAAGGTGGGCGGGTCAAATTATCTTGAAAGGGATTCATGTAAACACGGCTTTAGAGGAAAATGTGCTCGCTTTTCTCGGCGCATGTATTGTCAAAAAACGTCCCGCCAGTGTCTTTCTAACCCTATCGTGGATTGAGCAGAGAGGCCGATAACGTATATTGTGATCGGTTAATTAATACATTACCGCGAGACGGGTTGAATGAGTGTCAAAGCCGTGTGTTGACACACTGTCAGCGTTGATAAAGAACTCAACAACCGTAGACAGACAGTCTGGCCTGTCCATCACGCCCTCCACAGGCCACGCCCGGTGACGTTCTCATTGGCCAACAGAGGCGGCTAAGCCAATCAGCGCGTGATGAGATTACGGAGCCGAGGGTTGTTCATACACTGGCGACGATAATGAGGTTTGGTGGCGTCAGATATGACAGGCTGGATATATAGCGGCGGTGTGTTGTAGTGAACGCCTCAGAAGCCTTATTGCAGTGTGTCACGGCGCACGTTGGACAACACACGTTCGGATATTTCCAACAATGATGGAGTACAATCCTCTCTACGGACGGTTTCCCGACGCACACCGATCGGTAGAATACGGCATGGGGCACATGCTACCTCAGCCCCACTATATGCCACAACCACCCATCCCTCACCCCGGCCTGCTGGGCCTGATGGCCAAGCAGTTTGGACGGCCACCTCTCGGGCCTGCAGATCTGATGTCCCAAAACCCATACTTCGCCCTCCGAGGCTACTACTCCCAAGACACGGACATCCAAGATGATCCCAAGGTGGAGCTGGAAGGAATGGAACTATGGAGCCAGTTCCACAAGTACGGTACAGAGATGGTCATCACAAAGTCTGGAAGGTGGGTGCACTCGTATAATATAACACTTGCCATTACATGATACACTCGTATAATATAACACTTGCCATACACTCGTATAATATAACACTTGCCATATATGTAACACTTGCCATACACATGCATATTAAAACCCCGAACATACACATCACAAGTTCTTCCTAGATCTAGTATTCCTGGTATTGGGGAAAAACACTATTGAATGGCAAGGCACAGAGAGGCGGTCATCTGCACTTGTATTAATACAACATTTGCCATAAACATACATTACACACAAATACATTAAAAATTCTTACTATTACTGGTATTGGAAATATCTATTGAATGCAATTAAACAGTTTGCAATACATTTATTAAGCATTTACACACAGTCTTCGTTTTATATGCCTGAAGATGTTACATAATATTAATTATAGGCAATGCATATTTTAATATACACTATATTTCATTCTATAATATTCTCTTTTCAATTTTAGTTTTCATTATTCAACTTATTTAATGGTTGTAAAATATTCACATTCATTAAATGCTATGCTAAGATATTAAATTGACATATATTACAGACATATTTATTGTCTACTGTTAAGTTATTATTTTGTTAATATTATATCTTGTGCAACATATTTGAAATATGCTCGTATAACAAATATATAAATTAAAACATTCTTACATCTCTGTTTCCTTTGTAAATGCATTTAGTGTATTAAAAACAATAATAAAATTTTATAGCAATTTTCGTAGCCATTCTCTAAACATAATATTAGCATATATTAGTCAATCATTTGCATGTTATGTATACAATAAATTTTGAAGCATCCATTGTAATGCTTAAAAGAAACGACAGCCGAATGAAATATATCCAAAACATATTATCTTGTTTTAAAGCAAATGTTATATTAAATATTTATGTGAAAAATCTCACATTCTAAGAGCCACTAAACAGTAAATATTCTTCGGTATAAATGAAATATTGCACACAACGAAGATAATTCATTGTGGACATGCAGTTATGTAATAATCTGGAAGGTAGAGAGGCCCCACTCTATTATTTTAATATTTTTTTAAGTAAGCATACGTTTGCTTAATGATATTTGCTTATATTTTATTTCTTTTTCTATCACTTTTCCCGTGTTAAACTATTTCTAAATGTTTATAAATTATTTCTATAGGGAATCAATGGTAATTCTATCTTAGATAAAGATCTTAACATGTCGTGCTTCATTTTCATTAAGAATAGGAATATATTTCGGGGCCGGACATCTCGACCCGACCGAATAAAAGTATAAATAACAACAACATGCATACATGTGGGTGGTAGGTTATTATGAAGACGAGGCGACGAAAATCGGGGAATAAATCTTCAGCCCTCCAGTGTTGTGCTTTTAAAAAAACCTCTGAGCATTTATTGATGCGTCGCGCTAATAAAGAGTAGACGCCTATAAAGTACGGCGCCTGGGGAATTTATATCACAGTAAATCTAGCGTATATTTGAAGTAACAGAGTCGTGTCTTCAACTAAAGGAAGCTGTGAAAACGCAGCGGGGAAGTCCTATCGCGAACATCTCCCTCACTTGAAGACCCTCTCGTTGCGAGCTGCCGACATGCATCCCATACCGTTTACGTTGTACGGCCGACGCTGTCTGCTCGCGACATGAGAGCGTCACGGTGGCGGAGGTAGGGTGATAAAGAAAGTAGCTTGTCGAGACCGCGATGTCGTATCTATACCTAGCGATTACACTCAATATTAACGGCACAACTCCACTTCTCGATACAAACTTCTTATCGTAAGCATCTTCTAAACATTGAAATTCATCAGAGGATGCTGAAGGACTATTATTGTCGGACGCCCTGAGTATGATGTTCTCCACAGAGGATACACCTACTATCTGCCCGCGAGTACGCTGCTAATTGTGTCTGTCGTTTGTAGCAAGCTGTTAACGGCAAATGTTTGCCGTGTTGTTAGTGTTGATATCGCATCTAATGAGACATTGCGGTATCGGCTCTCGTAACCTTAGATATGAACAGGGCTTCCGGAATCCGATAAGACCCGCACGCGATAAATAATCCTTAGAAAGAGGAGATATTGAACCTATTACCTTTACATAGTCTGAGTGGAAACTACACAACGACAGTGAAGAAATGTAATCTACATAATGTGTCGGTAAAGCGGTTTATTAATGATAATAAGTGGGTAAGAAAATTTGGATTTGTACATGAATTGTAATAAATGTCATTTTTGTTTTAGGCGGTTGTTCCCCGGTTTCCGTGTCAAGTTGTCTGGACTGGACAAGAAGTGCAAGTACATACTTCTAATGGACATCGTCCCTCTTGACGACTGTCGCTACAAGTTCCACAACGGCAAATGGACAGTGGCGGGCAAGGCTGACCCTGAGATGGACAATAAAATTTATGTTCACCCCGACAACCCGTGCAGCGGAGAGCAATGGATGCAGAAAGTCGTCTCCTTCCACAAACTCAAACTGACCAACAACATCTCCGACAAACAAGGATATGTAAGTATTAGAAAATGTTCTACCCATGATTGAAATGTATTACAATTTATCATGCTTTGTTATATGACTGCCAGTAAAATTAACTCAGATATTCTTTTTTGAAAAAATATAATTAGTGTCAAACGTAATTATTGTTTGTGTGTATGGTTACCGACTGTGAAATGAACTCATTGAAGACAGTGAAGAACTACCTCATGGGAGAGGGACCTTGTAACAGTGCTCAGGGTGGACTGGCAGCGTCATCATTGCGATAATTACCGACAAACTAGCTGTTAGCTTCATAATTACAGAGGCAGGTCCCCAGAATCCTCAGTCAACTAGCATGTCGTTAGGTACGAGCGACTAGGACGATCCTTTTGTGTCGTGTTTCGCATCAGTGGTCGGTCCGTGCTCAGTCAATAAGCTGTAATTACTTGATATTAATTTGTCGTTGTAATTCACATTACAATCTCTTGTCAAAAGTGCGATGACTGATAACGCTGGTGACGTCATAAAACACCAGAGTAAAACATGTAAACATTAATCACACTAGTACCATTGTTTATTAAAATTTCTATTTATTTATTTTAAAACGAAACAATGTCCAAACTATTTATTATTTATCATTAGAAATAGTTTCAGTTGGAAATTTGCGTCAGACTTTCCACATGGCTTGATGCATACCTCACCTTGACAAGTTGGTTATTATTGATTTGTGTATATGTATGTGTGTATATGTAGACAACCTGAACCAGACGCACATTAAGTGCAGGGCGCTGTTCTCCAAGCCGTCATGACGGACGCCTGATAAACACAAAAGAACAGTCTTGACTCCGAAAGCACTGGTGTGTTAAAATACATGCTCCTGTCCAGTTCCGACGTCATAGATTGATATTCTCATACGCGATGAACAGGGTGTGTTAGGGCACCGTACAACAGCGAGCAGCGAGATGAGGTCGGCACTAGGTTTAGAACTAGGCGAACTCCATGACACCGACGTGCACTGGGAGGTGGATGGAACGCGTGTTTGGTTACCTGCATGTTACATCATGGAATGCGAGAGAACTCCCAGTGTTTCGTACACCTAGTCGCAGATCGCTAACTACGACACTTCACAACTGTCAGCATTAGTTTTTACTAGGCACCATCTTTCCCTGGTGTTAACCGTATGACAGCACAATTAATGTTCCTGTCTCAATACTGTTGTACCTCCCATCGTGAATAACGCACAGACGTTCACACGCGATATAACGAGGAACTGTAAGGAATATTGAATCAGAAATGTATTCAACGCATAGAAACTATTTCTTTTGATTGCCTTTTAACAGGCATTATCTTTAAATATATATGGGGGAAATATATACCCATTTTAGTGGAATATGATGTCGGGAAAATATTATATATTATATATATAAAAAAAACGTTACTACACATTAGCTATAATACAGTAGGCTACACTTATTACTATCGATTGCAACAAAATATATGCTTTTTCGGAAGTCTATTTTACGTAATATTTTTTTGGGGGACGAAAATTACAACCTAATCTGGCAATATAACCGGTATTAGAATACATTACCAGCATGTTATATTCCATCTAAATGGTGGAGAGGGCAAGAACACTTTCATGAACAACACTCTGAAACGAACAAGATGTCTCTTTGTATGTTGTCTCTATTTATCTTAGCATTTATCTTGCGGGGAAACGATGGGACATTGAACTATTTGATCCGTGAACTCCGCGTTTCATGTCGATTACTAGCAGATGACAGCTTGGAGAAACGTAGGAAAATTAAAAACAATCGAATGGGGATGCCACCGGACAAAAAAAAAATAGAATTCCAAATTATTGTTAGATTAAGTGAAGCATACTGAAACAATAATTCATGCACACTTTTCGAAAACATTTACCCCGATAACAAAACACTGTAATGAAATGGTAAATAAATCATGTTTCTTAGTCCAATTAAATACTAACGTTGAGTCGCCCTCAGAGCCTCGGAATGGCCGATTTCACGAGGGGACCACTGAAAAAGTGGTTGTCGATTTCACGAGGGTACCACTTTCAGTGGTTGTCGCTTTCACCAGGGTAGCACTTTCAGTGGTTGTCGATTTCACCAGGGTACCACTTTCAGTGCGTATGGAAGCCAATCCTCGTCGATATGTGTGCTAAGTACGTCGATCGATAAATGCTATATCTATGCCCTCGGTTGACACCTATAGTTGCGGCATAATGGAAATCGTGCGGATCAACCGAGACGCTAAGTGTGTATTGATTGATCGCACGTACTGGATTAACACCACCGCTCTTGTCCAATTGCCTAATCACGTGAATATTTTATCATTTCAGACAATCCTCAACTCTATGCACAAGTACCAGCCTCGGTTTCACATCTTCCGTATCAGTGAACTGGGGGTAAACTACAGTTCCATGAAAACATTCGTGTTCCCAGAAACTTCATTTCTTGCGGTCACAGCCTATCAAAATGAAAAGGTAATTTGATTAAAATAATTTTAAAAAAATAATATTTTAAAGTGAATTCGTAGATCTAGTTTAAGTCAAGTAACATTTTATGAAGTAATTATTTGTGCCTGGTTCAACCCCTTCACTGCCCTGTGAAGCCATCAATCAGATTACAGACGGTCTATTTGTATTGGCGTGAAACTAGTGGTATTATGCGACCGGGCAGTGCCTTGAGGTATTAAACATGAGAGCGAATATTATGACGACTACGAGGTGTTAATGGCCGCCTCTTTGAAGCCAGAGATTAAAAGATAATCACACTGGCGCCAGCTTACCTCGAGGACTCACATCTGACCTTGTCCTTTTAGATTACCAAGCTGAAGATCGACCACAATCCTTTCGCAAAGGGCTTCCGGGAAAATGGCGGTGGTGGTGGTAGAAAAAGGTGAGAATTACTTTGTTTTATGAACCCAAAAATATGTATATTTTTCATTGCTTTTTTTTGCGGATGAAAATTTCAATGAAAACACTCAAACCCAAGTTTCAGAATATACTAGTGTATATATGTATTCATATTTTGATCAAAGTCCCCTTTTTTGCTAATGTTGGTATCTAATGTTTCGCTATGCTGTTTTTCAGGCCTTTAGAGACGTCCAAGTCAGAACACGACAATACCCTTGACGGGCGTCATAGCGAGGACGAGGATGAGATCTGTGTGGACGATGGCGACGACCACGTGACCTCCAAATCCAGAGCAGACGACAGCGCTTGTGAGAACCCACAAGGAACAGATGGCGATCGGCTGGCGGACACCAGAAACAGAGAGCAGGACACTGCCTGTGACGTCACCTCTAGTGACGTTATCAAGTATGAAGGGAGCGACAGTGAATCTGAGAAAGACTCGAATGTGACTGAGAAAGACTCTAATGTGACTGAGAAGGACTCGAATGTGACGGCGATATCGGTGAAGCGGTGCAGAGTGCAAGAAGAAACGAAGGAGAACGTTAAGGACCATTCAGTGGAGTTTCTTTTGAAACCCAGTAAACCCAAACAGACGTACACTCATGTTAATCCCGCCAAAGACGTAAAGAGTCCTCCAAATGTCACGGTTTGTCCTCGTTCCATGAGCGACGCCTTTTTCCCGGTTCATCCTTCTGCCATGTTTCCGACCAGCTCGTCAGCATTCCACCATCCACAACTCGGTTCCATCTTACTCAACTCGGCTGCGCATGCGCAGTACCGGAACCAGCTCTCGTCGTACGGTATGCAGCATGCAGCGTCAGCATCATCGCAGCAACATTTCGCCCAGCAATACGCCCTGTCTCAGTTGCTGGTTCAAAGGTACCAGAACTCCGCCAGTCATGGGGCCATGTTCTCCCCTTACCTCCACACCCCAGGGTACCACCGCTATGGACTGCCCCAGGAAGTTCCATCGTCTAGCCTTCACGGAAATTGTCCCAGCCCCAACTCATCGTGCTCAAGTCTGTCTCCGCCCGGAAGTGCGTCCCCAGGCTCGTTCGTCGGCCCCCTACCTATGCGAGACTTTGTGAGAGGTCATTCTGTGTCTCCTGATCAAAACTAAATGAGAGGTCATTCTGGGTCTCCTGATCAAAACTAAATTGCGACTGTTGTGAAATGACATGAACTTAGTGCTCTTGTGTACTTGTGTGAATGGAAACATTGGCCCATTATTCTTGTTACTGTCATAGTGTGCACATCGTCGTCCCACAATTCCTATCCGGAAGTCACGATGACGCTTTCAATATCTTCTTACGTCATCAACAATTGACTGAAGACCAAACATTAATCAATAGGTATGCATACATTGTACCTCCATGCTTGTTTTTTTTTTTTTTTTTTTTTTTAAATTGCGGTTTAGAGCCGATTTCAAGATTCTTTAACTTATACCCCAATCTCCTACATGTTCTAAATAAATGTTATGTTTCAAGATCCAACGCATTGTAATCATAATCACCACTGAGCCTTATTTCTATTTCTTATTCTACAATTTAATGATTGAATTGTGTAAGCAGTGTTGAACATTTTAAACAAGGATGGTGTCTTATGTCATAATTTGTGCTTTCAGGGACGTTGTCATGCTATCCGAGTGAGCGAAGGGAGCAGACGTATCCTGCTTATATTGTGATGTAACTTATTCTGAGGTGCTGGGAGCGCCCCCTACTGGATGTAAAGTCATTATCATTGGTGCTGATAACTACGGGTGTTCATGACCGACCGCAGAGGCAGAGTTCTCAATGACCTCGGGTCAAAAAAAGACGACCTTTGACTTTGTGGAGCCGATAGTCTAAAGACTGGAGCTCAAATAGTGCGTGCAATAGACCAATTAAACGTGTTGTTATTGTTGTTACAGTAATTTAATTAATGTATATTGTGATGAATGAGCAAAGAGTATTTTTTTTTTTGAATCGACTGAATAAATGTCATCGAAAATATGTCGCCTTGGGTTTGTGTTTGATTTTCCCCCACTGCTTTGAAGTGCGATTCTATGACAACCTTTGGCCGATAGTAATTCACGGTACTTAGGACGCTTAACAATGCATTACCGATAATTTATCGCAGTGCAGCCATTCGGTACATACATCAACACGCCGCTCGGTGCTGTACTTCTCATGTTTTGGAAAGAAATATTACACGGTTGAATAATTCATTTCCCTTTTGTTCCGTTGACGTAGACCTCTTCTTGAAAACTTGCCACAATAATAATTCATGCTGAGATTTTCACGATAATCAGATGGCGACGTGAAAAATGAGAAACGTGTTGGCGAAGAATGGCAAATATTTCAAGGAATCTTGTCGTCCTCGTCTCGTATCCAGACTTGCGTTAGGGTCTATTCTAGTTGACATTGCAACATTTTGATACTTGAAGATACATCTTTAGAGTCCTTTGAAGGAAGAAAGAAATCTGTCTACAAGATTTGTCTGATAAAATTATATGCTGTCAACATTCGTACCTAGTATAACCGCATGCATTTAAATGCGAAGAACTGATTTACCGATATACCATCAAGTATACGTATCTTGCATAGTACTATGGATTACATCTGGACATCAATATCTAGTAATGGTCTACACTATACAGGACCAGAGATAACTATTTTAGCATAGAGGGACATTTGAATGATAATTAAAAAAAATGGTATTGCGATTTATGAGAGAAATAAAGTAGGGTAAAACAACTGGGGTGGGGTGGGGGTGGGGGTGGGTGGTTAGGACAGTTGCCCCCTTGCCCCATGGCTAGCTAGAGGAACATAACATTACTAGGAACAAGGCACCTGACTATTCCAGTTGTCATAATTTCTTTTGTGTTTGTCAGATGTAGTCTTCAAATATAACTACATCGAGAATCTTCCAATAATATATTCTCAGACGCGACGAACTATTACTCAAAACACACACAATGGAACAAGAGCTAGGTAAACATCAAATTCAATAAATATATTAAGGTCCAGTAGCCTATTTGGACATACAGAATTTAGTTTTATGGTATGTAAACAATGAAGAAATTCCAAACGTCTTCAGGCTCTAGGTACTCCAAGAACCTTCAGACCATTGTGAAGAAGACTGGCACCAGCTTTCTCACGTCTAGTTCAGAAAGGTGTTAGAGAGCTTTACCACAAACATATCTGCAAGGTGGATTTATATAATTACTGTTAGGGGTTTGCGATGTGCTTCAGAATAACAGATACAACGGGGTAGTAAATTACTTTCTTAATAATTCAAATGTTGTTACGACAACCATTTGTTTTTCTTTTTACGTAGACTATACCAAGAATAATAATGACTGGTAGAGAAAAGTAATACATGACTAAGATAGCAAGTCAAGTAGAAAAACTACTAGTATATTATTTGGGTTATACAATATTACGGTGTCGTAATCTTCATTTCCGATACAAATTCTTACAAAAAAGTAAAACAATAAAAGTTATGATTAACAAAATTCTGAAAGACAACAGCAACAACAATAATAATAATAATAATAATAGTAATAATGATAACAACAACAACAACAACAACAACAACAACAGCAACAACACCACCACCAACAACAACAACAACAACAACAACAACAACAACAACAACAAATACAACTACTAAAATAAAACCAACAGCAACAGAAACAAAATGGTCGTCCTCTTTCAAACTGCTTCATATAGAGCCAAAATGGTTTGAATGTTGGATGTACAAATGAAGGAAGCTCTCGTACAATACCGTTCAAATTGTTATTGGATTTAAAGGCATACAATCACATATATCTATGGCCGTTTTTGACTAGTTCTTAGCTACAACTACAAAGTACATTCACTTGACATACATATAATCATGTTT
>JAUTBQ010171903.1:0-11683 GCA_032361185.1 Lepetodrilus ovalis | reverse complement strand
CTCTAACCCCCCCTCTTTCCTCTCCTCTCCTCTCTCTCGATCTCTCTCTCTCTCTCTCGCTCTGTAACCCCCCTCTTTCCTCTCCTCTCTCTCTCTATCTCTCTCTCTCTCTCTCTCTCTCTCTCTCTCTCTCTCTCTCTCTCGCTCTTTAACCCCGCCTCTCTATCTCGTTCTAAATACAGTAGCCTACTGACTAGGCCTACCTCACGAGTTACGAGCAATTACAGATTATTTCCACTCGTTAAATTAGTTCCTTGTAAAAACGTCGAGATTTGCAAACAACACTACTTTCACGAGGCGAAGATAATCTGTAATTGCTCGTAAACTCGTGAGTTATTGTTAATTTGTTATCTCCCAATCGTGTTTGTCGTGGTAACACCAAAATCGCCCAAAACTAATGTTTGGCCATCTGTGATAGAAGCCGAAGTCGCCTCTAACCCTGTCTTACCGCCATTGTAAAGATGTACGTCATGTTGCTGTCAATGTAAACCTTGCTGTATGTCATCTCGACTCAAGGACACGACTGCCCGGAATTCCTAGGTCAAAGGTCAAGCTGTGTGTATTTTGGAATTTGAAAATATCATTCCAATGGGAGTCCGGAATTCTTGCTTCAAGTCTGATGTGGCAAGAAATCACATCTACTCTAGTACGCTCACCTCATGTACATAAATCATTTCTACCCAGGCAAGAATATTCCTCTAGAGCAGTGGCTAAATTGTCCTTATACCAATCCGCGCGGGAGCCACGCCTCTTGGATGCGTTAATGAATTATACAGGAGACACCACTTTGGGCTTCTAATTATTCTGAAAACCGTTACTGAATCTTATTTTATCCTTTATTTCCGGCCACATGCCTGCTAGCAGAATGAATCCAGGTTGGTGCTGGCAAAGTACGACTATTTGTAAAAACTTGTACGAGTTCTAGAGGTGTGTGCCGACCGTTTCAAATATTCATGAAGCTTTGAAATGCACATCTGTCCAAATCAATTCTGCTGTCGTTCCGGTGAAGTGATGGCTTCTACCTGATGTGTTTAGTGACAGTGTTAACAGTTTGTACGGCAGGATCGATTACGTTGTCTTCTACATGGCAACTAGATGCAGTCTTCCCATATAGTGTATTGCAGCAGAGACCTTCTATGAACATAATGTTTTCTCATTAAATTCATGGCACCCACAGTGAGATCTAGAACAATTAGACTACAACAGAAAACTCTAATTAGCATAAATATATTACAGAAGTACTAGTAGTTCATTCGATCAATAGATTGACTCACATGTTTCTGTGACGTAAATACAATTAATTTTAGTATACAAATCGAAGTCGTAATTTTTCAAGGGTTTCGTATTCTCATAAAGGTTTTATCACCACTGTGCGCACAGATACTAGTAAAACACATATGTAACCTGCATCATATAGTAAAACACATGTCGTATTAATGTTCTTATACAGTGTGAGAGATAACGATCTATGGTTAAAATATCTTTGAAAATTGGTTATGTGACATTGCACGAGCACCATGTATAAGCGATCGCTACGAGAGTGCTAATGGTCTCGTAGTAGATTAGAGAGCTTCGGGAAACGATACCCTGGATAGTAGCTGGTGATAAGCTACTTCATCCGTCCTGGTGAGTGCATATACGGCGAGGCTTTACTGAAGCTCTTACAGCTCTACTGAAGCTCTTACAGCCCTGCTGCCCAATAGCAGAGTGGTCATGGACGGCAGAACGCGATTATGTAGGAAGGTATTGGTTCCCAGTGCAAAAGCTTTCGGATAGCGAGGGAACCCGATATTAGAAGCCCGGATAAACTATGGCAGACTGTATCAGAACCAAGTTAACCCTCTCCCTGCTGGATTATGCACAAACACAGCTCTTTGGGGCATCTCCGGTTGCCCTCAGCATGGAGAGGGTTAAAGACTATCACAGACGGTTGACCTAAATAATGGACAAGCAAATTTATATCTGAGACTTTATCCACCCAAAAGTTGTTATTTACTGATGCACTTATTCCCCAACACTCGATAGTTATCACACATTTCATATTTAATATGAATTAAAGTTCCGGAACATAATTATCTTGTCTTTGATGCATTACTGACTAATGAATGAACGGTGTCCTGTTGCTTTATATTTTAGTCGTACCACTTGGAGTTATTTTCCCTTGCATTAATATAATGAAGCAAAATAAAATACGAACCGTCGACCACATTCAGGTTGCCAAAATACATTATCGTTGGGGTGCAATAGTATTTTGTCTACCATACAGCGGTGAAAAGGTTTTTGGAAGTATAAAAACGATTTCATGTACTAGTATATCAAATGAATGTAATTTGCAGTTGTAGCTAATGACTAGCACAAAACAGCCATAGATATACTAGTATGTGATATTATGCCTTTAAACATAACCATATAATGTAATAGATTACCATCTGGTTACATCTCCATCGATCCGGAAGTTGGCTCAAAGATGTAAAATGTCATGTTGATAATAATGATATTATTTATCGTTCTATGTTGTCTGTATCCTGGTGTGATTGATGGCCATAGAACGTCTGTTTGTCGGCCGGTATGCTCCACTCACAATCCACATTGGTTATACATTTTCTGTGTGCCATATACTTCTATAGTAACAAGGGGCATCACACAGACAGACAGACAGACTGCCGCTGAATGTAGACGATGGCGTCATGTGCGGTGTGGACACAAACAAGTATAAAACAGAGCTGAGACCATTATCTTGTTTTATTGGAAGCTTAAACCATTTTTTGGTTGAGTTGATGTAATTCGGATGTGTAAGGCAATCTGACGAAACACGTGACTGGACATTTAAACCATGCATCACGTGACTGAACATTTAAACCATGCATATCATAAAAACAAAGAACAATCAAACGTGTGTAGAAAATAATAATGGAATTATACATTAAATTAGTGTTCCCTTTAGATCTTCCATGTTGACGTGACACTGATAAGTTGGATAAGTTGGTATACAGCGACAGTATGGATCAGACATTGTAATAATAAGGTGATAGGAGAATGGCGAAATAAAATCAGTATATCACGTGAGGTAAGAATAGATGCATATTGAAATATACAATCCCCAGTCATCTATATAACTCTTTTTATCTTTCTCCTAAATCCGTATCATGCAAATCGTGTTTGGGACTGTTCATAGGTCAGAGTAGAACACTCATTACAGTGATATGACGACGTGGCGGACACCGTGGCAGTCTATTAGGACACGTGGACGTTGGGTATCAATACATCAGCATGCCACGTCCAGCATGCCACTAGTTAGCCTTGACCACGCCACCACTGTTCAGCGACATCTTGACCATTACATCACGTGCTCCATTGCTATCTGACCACTGCAATAGACCGACCAGAAGGCTAGACAACGTTACTTCCCGGTAATATCCCTCGATATAACGCACCCGTTGAACCTTGTTCGTAATGCGACAAATACGGAATTCTCACGCTGAATACCTAGCTAAACATTGTACCTGAATTTCTGACCACGATAATTAAAATGCTACCCTATTCTTATTAAGTATATGTTATTACTCGGATCGCTAAAATTGGTACGCAACTTGATTCTTATTGCTACTGTATTTACTGAAATAAGATATGTCCACTTTGTTCTGACCACTATAATTAACATACCACTTTAATATGACTACCAGAAATGGTGTGTCACTGTATTCTAAGTACTACTATTAGCATACCAGTCTGCCTTGCTCGCACTACTGTTACTGACATTCTCCGGACCACAACGTATTAAATGAGTGTACTGTAGCATATCTTGACTACAAGCGGCATATACCACATTGCATTGATCGTGACATTTAATTACTAGCAACTATAATGCATTGTTATGTCGCCCACTGGCAATGTTGCTGGAGTGAGGTTCGTCGACATCTAGTAACTGAGTACTACTATTGTAACTGAGTACTACTATAGTAACCGAGTACTACTATAGTAACTGAGTACTACTTACTGAGTACTACAATAGTAACCCAGTTCTAATATAGTAACCGAGTACTACTATAGTAACTGATAGTAACCGAGTACTACTATAGTAACTGAGTACTACTATAGTAACCGAGTACTACTATAGTAGTATGAGTACTACTATAGTAACTGAGTACTACTATTGTAACTGAGTACTAATATAGTAACTGAGTACTACTATAGTAACTGAGTACTACTATAGTAACTGAGTACTACTTACTGAGTACTACTATTGTAACCCAGTTCTACTATAGTAACTGACTACTACTCGTACTGCCCGCAGGGGTAGATCTGCATGTACGGAGCTGTAGATATTGTTTCTAACACTAACTGGTTTACGTCACGATGACGGCGGGGTGGTTTAGTAGCGGATTCACCTGTCGACATTCACGTTGACCGCTGAGCTTCCTCGCTGGAGTTAAGTGGGAGTAAATTAGTCACACATACAACTGGGTATTTAACATAGTTAACTTTGCGTTTGCTATCTGAAACGTACACATGTATCCTTGACGACGGCGGTTAAGATATCTACCGGGAATGCTGTGGTTTGACGACCGTTTAGCTGGCTACGAGGCCTGGCTGTTACTAGTATGCTCTCCGTATGCTCTCAGTACAGCGGGGCAACCTGGCAGAAAGTTCTCGTGTCTATTACGTGACCATAACACTCTCGTAAGTGCTCTCAAGTGCTATAACACGCGACCATTTAGAGAGCATTATGACCTAGCTCTTAGTAGATGCGCGGGCTTCCTGAACGGGCACTGGTCAGTTAACTGTTATAATGTTTTTCGTGAGAAATCTATGCTGGTATGGAATTGCAGTGGTTGTTACAGTTAGTATCGGGATGACACGGTATAGGCAATGAATGCATTGCCGTCGCTGGGCTCTAGTTACGTATTCTGAAGGACATGACGTATCTGTGACGTACGAACAGATAGTATTCGTGGTACGTCTCCGTGACGTGGCTGCGGACATGCACAGTGCATAGTGTGGGGTGTGGGTGAGAGTGGCGAGGGTGGGACCGTGTGGATGGGTGGATACTTACTGCTTTAGAATAGAATACTCAGTTTGAATACCGCAATAATCCATTTTACTTAGGTACCAAAAGGTTGCCGCGATCGGTTATTGTTAATGATTCAAGTAATTACTGTTAATGACACGAGTGGTAATTAATCGTTAAGGACACACATATTTATTGTTAGGACACGAGTCTAGTCTGTTTGTTTAGTACACGAGTGTACGTCATGTGTGAGTGGGAGAATGAGGGAACATAGACAGAGAACAGTCGTTGATATTATATACATATAGCACAAACAATGGCCTCACGTTCAACTGGGTAAACACTGTACATCACTCCCATCATGCAGTGCGTGCCCACAGGCCTAATGCTGCGGTGACAGTAGTGACATACGCTAGTCCAACACCACGTGATCTGAGCGAACCATTCCTTAAGGATATAAGTGAAATAGTCCGATGTAAAAGGTAACACACTGAAATATGAGAACAGGAAGCACCCAAGTAAAAATAATGTTAATATGCAATTTGAAAAATCCCTGAAAATGTGAGACTCCATGACTGTCTCCAAACTCCACGTCACACGTAGAACTCCTGCTCTCGTCGGACCTTTACTTTGCTGGTGTTAGGATCTGGAGGTAGGAGTCGCTCCGTCCTGTCGTAAGAGTTAATGAGTCCCTCCTCCTCCTCTTTACGGCTGGCCTTAGTAGCACGAGCTGCTGTTCTGCACTGCAGTACTATATACACCAGGCAGGCGATGATGACGATGCTGCCGATGACGACGACGACGGAGAGTTTGACCTCTGCCAGCAGATGCTGGTCGTGCACGATGAGGTGGTGGTAGCGGATGACGACGGGAGCCGTTTTTACAGCTCCCTCGACCTCATTGTTCATCATCTTGCACAGCTACAGCAATGTCGCACAGATGTACCCACACAGGCAACGACGAGTGTAGCAACAGAGAAGAACTGGAGTGGTGTACAGGTTCAGCACATGTCAGCACTTGCCGCACACTTCCTGGCCTGTACTAGCTATACCTACAGCATGGGCAAGAATACACCCAGAAAATTCAGAATACTTCCACAGGAAAATTTGTAATCCAATTGAAGTTGAGCACGAACTGAGACCACGGCGAGTTAGCCAACTCTCGACAACTCCTCAGTGCTTGAAGCCCTCCAGCAGTACAACAGTATCCGTCGAGAAGAAACCACAGACTTCTAAATGGCAGGCGTTCAATGCAGCATTAAACGATTTTAAAGCACTGGCTGCGAGTTACTAACTGCTAAATATGCACGATGTAAGGCCCACCACAGTAAAGTCTTTTCACGTGTGTGCAGCACTGTAATAGACATACTCCACCGCTCGACGACTGCTAGTTCCCGTGCACAGTACTGAACACCTTCTGTCGACAGTACTGAACACCCTCCGTCGACAGTACTCGACAGCTAGTCGTCGACGTAAAAACTACAGATCCGGTCTCGATTCTCCTCCAGTATAACGTTACTGACACTTAGTGACACCCAGTGACACCTTCTTACACACAATTCATTCGATGTTTGGTTGTCTTCTTGTAAATAGAAACGCAAAATAGATGGCTTTCACTCCCTGGTAACGGTTATTATGCCTTTCTTGGTTAAGTCAGCAGTATCCTGCTTTAGTCATCAACACTAGATATTTAGTCAGATTCCAGTGGTATAGTCAGCAACCCAAGGTATAGTCAGAAGTCGTTGGAGTGCATTTTACTGGTGTCATTTGAATAATTCAACATTGTCTTTCATCTCTCTCCTTCTCAATCGATACGAAGAGGATGTGAAAAGTCTGTATTACTTCGACTGGAGTTGATATCATATCTCGACGTTTGACATTTGGATAAACACAATCTCTTCGTAATGCTCACCTTTACAACGTGTACTCGTATAACATGCAGCGCCCAGAACAGTGTAGTCCTCCGACCTGCTTCATGCCCTCTCAGGACAGCCGTCATTCAAGTAGCACAGCCACCTCCATAACAATATCGACAGTCGATAATATCCCGGATTTCTACCACGTATCTTTAGACCGACCTCGCGCGCTGTCCACGTCGTATCTGACTGCTGTCCACGTCGTCTCTCACTGCACCAGAGCGTGTGTTGTGTCAGGGTGGGCTCCGCGCTGCCAGTTGCCGTCGGGCGAGTCCGGGGATGGGTAGCGTCCGTGTGTTGGCGGATGTTCCTGCACGGTGGTAGTGTTTCCCGCGCTATGTCTGGAGAGACTGGAGGCGAGGGGTTCTATAACAGAGTTGACACAGCGTTGATCAATAACCAGTATAACCTGCTGTGCTATCCACAGCGCTAAAGCGTTTCCTTTCAACACAATTAGATGGCTAACTTTCCACACAATAACGGAAATAATAATAGGTTATTTCCCCGTATTTTCTAAACAGCACTGGCTAGTTACACTAATGACTTGGGTGTTGTCGGTGTTGTTGTAGACGCCGAGAACGCTGTGGTAGCTGTTGTTAGTCTCTGGTGGCGTGTGCGAGTGTACCACCACTATGAACGGGGACTCATCTGGAAAATACACTTTCCTGAAAAGGATGATATATCAGCTGTATACACACCAACTAGGAACTGTCGTGGAAAACTCACTCCCCAAAATTACTATTAATAGGTTTCTGAGATTTTCCAATCATTAAATGGGTTTCTCCAGATGTTTAAATCACTAAATGGGTTTCTTCAGATGTTAAAATCTCTAAATGTGTTTCGCAGATGTTCAAATCACCTCGATGGGACTATTATGTGCTTTGAGGGTGTCGCTGGCAACTCGTCTGTTATTAACGGGGCAAATGGTGCTTGACACGATGTCGTGTCTGTTATATCCTTATTAATATGCATTGATGCCATCACCCACAGAGCCGCACCGTGCACCGAGCCGACGGTTGTCCACAGCAATGATAGGCCTCTCATGTACAACCGGTGTATCCTCGTTATTGATACCCAGAACATTCAGCACCATGTAGCTCGCGCGACAGTGGCGGTGTCTGGTCCAGCGTAAGCCGTGCTAAGACATCGATCAGACACAGTTTGGTCAATCTGCAGACATTACTGGGAAGATGCCTCTTACACACAGACTCACTTCCCGTCTACAACTTACATTGGGAAAGTCAAACCAGCCGACGCTCTTCCACGAGAATTACAACCCAAGTCTGTCATTCAGTTCAAAGTCTGATCCATTCAATACTTGATCAATTACTATGTCACTATGATGAATTCCGAGGCCCGCTGACATTAGAGTTCGCGTGATCGGGTACACGGTACTAGCCTTAATCTATTAACATGTGTTCTCGTATCTCCTGGACTAGCAAGATGCTGTGCCTTCATATGAACGCGAATGTAAAGGCTGAAGAAACTCCTGGACAAATACATTGCGAATAGCACAGCACTATTGTCACAGGAGACTATCAACGAACTATCGGAGACTGGTGGTAGCTCTGTGGTATGTGGTCGGACATCAGAACCAAAGATCCGAGTTCGAACCTCCACAGTGACCTGGCTTCAATGTTACCTGTCAGATGCGGTCACGATGGATGATCTGTCAGCAGTCAGGCAGTTCAGTTACCTCCCTTCATTGGTCAGCATCGCCTATAGCAGCCTCAGCTTCCTCTTGCTACGACTACGACACCGCTTACACTGCATACGAGCAACAACATCCGGAATAACGACTTCATGTTTCACTACTAGAAACAGAACCATTGGGTTGTAAATACAGGAACAGACATTATAAACTACCCAGGACAGCAGAACACTAAACACTACCCAGTACTACAGAACACTAAACACTACCCAGGACAGCAGAACACTAAACACTACCCAGTACTGCAGAACACTAAACACTAGTCAGGACAGTAGAACTCTAGACACTACCCAGGACAGCAGAAAACACTAGACACTACCCAGGACAGCAGAAAACACTAGACACTACCCAGGACAGCAGAGAACACTAGACACTACCCAGGACAGCAGAGAACTCTAGACACTACACAGGACAGGAGAACACTATAGACACTACACAGGACAAGAGAACACTAGACACTACCCAGGACAGCAGAGAACACTAGACACTACCCAGGACAGCAGAGAACACTAGACACTACCCAGGAGAGCAGAGAACACTAGACACTACCCAGGACAGTAGAACTCTAGACACTACTCAGGACAGCAGAACAGGAATGTCTAAATAACACTGAACATTGGACACTACCCAGGACAGCAGAACACCACACACACACACACACACACACACACACACACACACACTAAAATAACGTTATGTAGCCAGAACTACACACACGCGCACGCACACGCCTATGTTGAACCAGGCACGTGATAGACATGATCTGAAAGTTGAAGAAGGATGGTTCAATCGATAAATGAACTGCTGATCACAACCTTGCGTCTAATCAGATTTGTCAATCGATTTTCAAATGAAGGAAAATACTAGGTTAAAGCAAGAGGTTTGACAAGCGATGTGTTCCCGTCCAGAACGCGTCTTCGTAGGTGTAACATTTACCTGTTTAATTTCAATAAACATCAGCCATGATTGTGAAACCGGGGAATTATGTCTGGCTTGTTCCGCATCTAGCTATCGATTAGATCGTCTCCCAGTAAATAGCGCGATTCCGCAATAACACAGAAAACCCACCATAGAAAACAAGGAGATGTCACAACTTATTGTTTCACTTCGATATTAACCAGAACTGTACAGAACATCACCGTGCATCTGGATAATTATTTCATCTCGATAGGAAAGTGAAGAAAATAAGTTTTGAAGTTGGATGTATGTGGGCGTTATGTATACCTAGGCTACCTGATAGTGTACGGCAGGTGTACGGCGATGGTATGTAGTGTACGGCTGGTGTATGCAGTATACGGTATGCAGTGTACGGTGAGTGTATATAGTGTACGGCAGTGCATTGCTGGTGTACTAGTAGCGAAATCCCTGAAATTTACTGAAGCATTTTACATAGTTTTACTAAGAAGCTACTCAACCGAGTATACCATTAAAGTGAGTTAATTAATTAATATTACGTAAATATGCATAGATTAACAAACACGCATTAGGGTAGACACTAAACAGATGATTTTATTTCGCGAAATCCCTGATTACACGAACTTTCTGTACCATACACACGGCATGTGTATGCACTGTACGGCGGATGTGTGTAGTGTACGGCAGGTTTATGTAGTGTACGGCAGGTTTATGTAGTGTACGGCGGATGTATGTAGTGTTCGGCAGGTGTGTACAGTGTACGGCGGATGTATGTAGTGTTCGGCAGGTGTATGTAGTGTACTGGTCTGGGCGTGACAATAGTGCGGTCTACTGGTCTGGGCGTGACAATAGTGCGGTCTACTGGTCTGGGCGTGACAATAGTGCGGTCTACTGGTCTGGGTGTGACAATAGAGCGGTCTACTGGTCTGGGCGTGACAATAGTGCCATCTACTGGTCTGGGCGTGACCATAGTGCGGTCTACTGGTCTGGGTGTGACAATAGAGCGGTCTACTGGTCTTGGTGTGACAATAGAGCGGTCTACTGGTCTGGGTGTGACCATTACTATGGTGCTAACACAGACATCCCAGTACGACATACCCATCTGTGACTTTGAGGTTCATGTTGGTCTTGTAGCTATATGTATCACAGTCGCTAAATAGACCCACACATCTCACATAGCACAGGAGCTGTTTATTGCATTCGGAATATTTCTATAAGTCCTTTTAATTTCACTCTGGAAGGTTCATCCCTACATTAATAGTAACGTGTGCGTTATGTAACTATAGTACTATAGTATGTAGTTGATGGGCATTGTTTTTCAGTACATTGTTTTTCAGTACATTGTTGTCAGTAACGTCACGAGTTCTGACTTGAAGACGTGTAAGTGTACTCTTCTATTTGACGAGTCACGCCTCCTTGTCGCCAGAGCCAATACTGCACACAGCGACACCTGGTGCCAGTAGTAAGTGTGACCCAACTGGGAATTGTCACTTTTCTGTGCATTATAGTCTGCCTTTATGCCACCCAGCTGTTAAACAGCATGCACTTGACAAAGCTGTCAGCCATTGACGTCGTCTAATATAACGTCCATAGTTAGTGTCTTGACGGTCGATTCCAGATAAATGTCGAATGACGTTGATCTTTCATGACCCGAAGACAGGTGTGACTTCCCAATACTAGTAGGCTGTACTAGAGAGATAGTGCACACCCATAACTCAAAATATCGTGTATGAAGAGATACATTTCTTAAGGAATTTAGAAATGTCATCCGTTCTCCCTCCAAAGAACAGTTTGTAGACATGTCATAAGAGCTGGAATCGGAACAAATAAATGGATGATTTTCCTAAATGCTAACATCAAATGAAGATAAATAATATCTCTGTTGGTTTCACGCAGTTTCAAATCTGTAAATTAAATTAAGTATCCATTACGAAAATATTAATAAATACTGAAATATCTGTAGCATGGTATATTATTAATGAGGCAATATGATCAGACAGCAGGACCAGACTATACTACACCGGACTCAATATTATCAGACAGCAGGACCAGACTACACTACACCGGACTCAATATGATCAGACAGCAGGACTAGACTACACTACACCGGACTCAATATGATCAGACAGCAGGA
>JAUTBQ010171892.1:0-11684 GCA_032361185.1 Lepetodrilus ovalis | reverse complement strand
TCCTTTCACGAAACTCTCTTATCTACTAAGAGACTGGTAGCGCTCTCTTAGCAGTGTATTAGCTATCGGCAAAGAGCTATCGTAAGAGAGGTTCGTGAAAGGATACCTTGGTCGAGTATCCATGTAGTAACCCTCGTGATCACTTGTTAATGTACTAGTATCTGCAATATTCATTTAGGATGTGGGCGGCAAAAGTTCCTGGACAATCCTGTCTATCAACATCACCGACACTGACGATCAGGAGCCAGAGTTCTATCATGGCGGATGTGTTCCTGGAGAGTGCTACATTACATACACAGCTGACGTCAGCGAAGATTTTAAAGTGAGTAAAGCTTGCTGCAATTTCTTTCGCGTGTTATTTATTATATTTTTTTTAAATATATCTCTTCATGTGTCAAAGTGCATGGTTTCCTGAGATCAATATTATTATTATTATTATTATTATTACTATTATTATTATTAATAATATTGTAGTAGCAGTAGTATTAGTATTAGTATTAGTAGTAGTAGTAATAGTAGTAATAGTATAATAGTTAAAGTAGTAGTAACAACAGCTTTAGTAGTATTATTATTAGTAATAGTTTTAGTTTTAGTAGTAGAAGTAGTATTTTCCGTTGTAGTAGGAGGAGGAGGAGGAAGTAGTAGTAGTAGTAATACTATTAGTAGTGATAGTAGTAGTAATAGTATACATATCACACTAACAGCAAAATTGCAATAAAATTAAAAATAAAGTAAAATTACTATGATGATGATAGGACATTCTGAGTATACACGAATATTGACACTAATTAAAAACTATAACACATTGTAAACTCTGTTGTGGGGTGTACAGTCGCTGCCAGGAAAAAGTCATTCATTCATGTGTTTGTATCCACCAGGGTCCAATAGCTAATATAAAACCTGGGGCAATTCAAGCCAGGGATAAAGATACTGGTATCAATAACCCAATTTACTACACAGTAACATCAAGTAAGTATTACAATAGAGGATAAGTGCATTTTGGCATTCACTATTCAAGCAGATTTAATTAATATCGCTTTCAAATAAGTATTAATTCATAACGGTTTAATCAGATAGTGTGTTTTTAATTATTTACGATGTATTTTGTTATAATTTGTAGACTTATATTATTCTTGAATTTCTCAAAGAAATATTGATGATATTTTCCAGCTCTTCCTAACGGGTACAAAAGTTACTTCGCGCAGAACCGGAAGACTGGTGTGGTGTCTGTAATCAAACGTCTTGCAACTGTTAACAAGGACGTGGCTGCAATACAGTTGGTTATTAAGGTGAATTTGGTTAAAACTACTCGGAACGTAATCTTCATTTGCAAACAAGACAAAGAATTAGTGATAATTAACAGTGACAGAATTATGCCCAAAATTATGTTTAATCGGTTTGGACATGTTTATTGATCAGAGGGGCGTGCGAACTATTTCTTATGAACATATGAGTTATCTTCTTTGTCATATTATGTCCGTTTTATATATTAGTAATGGTTTGCAAGGTCGACTTCTATTCCAGAAGTCTTGTCACAAATTGGTGAAAGATTCTGCAGCGATGTTAAACTCCATAGTCACTCGCTCAACAGATCGAATAGGGCCGAATTAATGATAAAGCATGATTTGTTATGGATAGATAGTTGTAGTAGTAATGTATGAGAAATAACCCCACAAATGAGCTTTTATACATTATGTAGTGATGGTCTTATTATGCTCTCCCGACAGCGATAACACATCAGTCTGTGTTTATACATAGTCACACTACGAAGGGTTTCGTGTGCTCAACATTATAAGGAATTTGATTGGTTTTGGATGTTGCCGTTTTGGGCCTAATAAGAATTGAACCAATTAAATTCCTTATAGTGTTGAACACACGAAAACTCTCAGTAGCGTGACATCGTATAAACACAGACTGATGTGTTATCGCTGTCAGGAGAGCATGCATTATTATATCAATATTGGACATTGTCGATATGGAAGTCATTAGTCTACCTGGGTATATCCTTTCAGGAAGCTATCTTATCCACTAAGAGACCATAGCGCTCTTTTACTTTGCCAATAGCTAATGCACTGCTAAGAGAGCGCAATGGTCTGTTAGTAGATCAGAGAGGTTTGTGAAAGGATACCAATTACACTGACTTTTCCGTATACGAATGATTACTATTTCCTCGATTAATGTCGCAGAGTGAAATTTGTAGACCTTAACCAGCTCTTCAAGCTTGAAAAAAAATATGTACTAGTATATAATTGTATTTAAGGCCCATGAGAACTCAACAGACGGACGATCGACGCCCACGACGTTTCAAGTGAACATCAAGGGTCGTATCAAACTTCCTGAAACTGCAACTCCGAGAACAGAAGCCGTGAAGGAAGACAGCAATCTCACCACCATCCTAATAATCCTGGGAGTCGTTATAGCTGTTTTGGTGGCGGGTTTCATCATAGCTTTCGTCATCATCCGGATGAGATTCAAGATGTCCGTCAGTCCTAAAGCTACACCTCCTGGTAGTCCTAACGCGACACCTGCCGGAAGTGAGAACACTACGGACGAAGAACTGTCCGTAGATAGTGGCGGTGACGATAATGGTGTTGTTGATGGTGGTGGTGCAAAAGAAGATATTGGTGCTGCTGATGGTGGAGCAGAAGGCCACAATCACGATGGTGATGGTGGGGAAGAAAACCTTGGATTTATGAATGCCCAATACGAAGAGATAGTAACTGTTCCGGTAGCGCCCTTAGATACGGCAACAGGAAGTCAAGAAAGAAGAACTCCTAAGAGTCATCGTAAGGGAAAGGTGCAGTCGAGTGAAGAGTTTGACGGAACTGTGGATTACGAAGGAAGTGCGGACATAGAGTTTTTCGGTCAGAAGAAGCATAAAATCAAGCAGTCCACTCGATACAAGGACACGACTGACCCTAGGTTGTGGATTACAGTAGGGAACGATGACGAGGATGTGTACAGTGCGCGGTTATAAATATGCAGGTGATCAACAATGATAACTCCGATGCAATCATAATCTAATCAGGTATAATATTTGCATAGTATTATCATGGGATAGTGTGTTGCCTATTTCACAGCATGGGTGTTTTCTTTCAGTTACGTCATGTTAAAAAAATGGAACTGAATGTGGGAAGGGACTATTCCCCTGACGCGAACCAAATTTCCGACAATCTGATTGGCTGACATGGTTAGAGAGATAGGGTTAGGAACATATTTATTCAAATCTTTGGGTCACGTGAACCAATCAGATTGCATGGAATTGGGCCCGAATACGATGAACTGTCAGGATCTCGCTGAACCTATGACATGTTCCGAATTAAACTTTAACTGAATGTCTTTGTATATGTCTGCAAACTGCCACCTAGCATGCTACATTTTAATGTAATATACATACATGTACTATATTTGTGCTGTTGCATTTTAAGATTCAATGATTGTGTATATAATTTAATATACTCTATGTCTTTAAAACATGTCAGTACAAGCTCAGAACATAACAACAGCTACGGTGCCACGAAATATTGTCTCCGCTCATGGAATAACATTGGCAATAAGTCTTATAAGATCACAACCTCGCACCCCAAAGGTACTTATTACGTTAGCACAGCACGGTACCCCTGGCTCACTTCTATGGGAAAACTCACGCAAACAGTCTACAGGAGCTATAAATAATAACATCTGTTTCATTGGATAGACTTTTACGGCGTTTTCATTGGGAAAAGTATCTCATTGGTTGGCGTTTTGCGCAGGTTTTCCCCTAGATGTGAGCCAAGAGGTAATATAACTCTGGGGTGAGAGGATGATAAGATCACGGCCTAACGAGTTTACCTCACATAGGCTCCCACTGACTGTGAAGCCTCTTCCTCAATACTAGACTAGTGCAATTTTGATTAGCATATTCGTTACAAGTCAAGCCACCTGCGCTACATATCTGTATGGCTCTAGTATGCTTGGCCAATATGACGCCATTAAAAATAATAATAATAATGATAATGATAATAATTAATAATAATAATAATAATAAAATTTAAAATAATAATAATAATAATTAATAACAATAATAATAATGCTCTAAAGTGTACTCAAAGCGCTACATCATTACCCGGTCAATGTATCAGTGTGCTCTCATTTGTTTCCTTCACATCTCCCCGGGGAGTATACAACCTGCCACATACTGCAGTCTAACAATAATCAGATCTAAAGTTGTGCTCCTTTTGCCATGCTATATTGCTACCTGTCAGTAGGGCTATCCAAGCATGTGTCCAAATATCTGAGCGTACTGTGCTCAGATCTTATTTCCATGAGATTGCTTTAGCATTGCTCTTCCTTGATGCTAATCCGTCATTTGTAGCACCGTTTAAGTTTTAATGTAATAATTATCCCAGTAGTAATAGTTATTTTATACATGTACATACACATAGTTAGAAATTAAATGGCTGTGATACTTAGTCAATAGAAAAGAAAATAGTAATGGTTTCATGAAATGATTAGGTATTTTGCCCTTTATGTAGGGTTGAATAGTTACATTCATTTGCTACCTGTATAACAATTACTATAGAACTGATGAACAATACATAAAGGGCAAAATGCCTGTTCAGTATTATTATTATTATTATTAATTTTGTATTATTATTATTATTATTATTATTCCTATATGCCCTCAGTGTACTGTATATATTGCGTCAGAAAATTATCACTATTGCAATATACATATATATTCTCTATATATTCTAGTATTTATTGATTCATTTCTATGTTTATAAAGTGAGAACCCTATATATACTATATACATCTATAGATTATATATTATATGTCAGGTATGTAGATATCGTGTACAGTCAATGAATAGCAATATTCAACCAGTTCTAACCCATACAGTTTCTCATTGTTAATGATCAATAAATTATGAATGGAAAATGCGACCAATTAGTGTACATATTTGATCTAAGGTAGACCTAGAAGTTTATCAAAACCTTATGATTATTTCTGAATAAAGATTAGGCGCTACACCCATCCGAGAACATACTTGTTATCGTTGACATTTTTCGGGGATAAAACGTTAATTTAATGCTCATTCATTCTGCAGGCAACCAGAGATGCCCTAAACAGCAGTGTATGTGCATAATCCAGCAGGGATCGAGAGGGTTAATAAAGTGTGTAACTGTAAGTTAAGTTTATATAGCGCCATTATCCAGTAAAAAGTCTGCTCAAAGGCGCTTAGTCATATCCTCGTTTAAAGAGAATTGTTTTTTAGATGGATCTTGAAAGCTGACAAGTTGGAGATGTCCCGGATATTACTGGGAAGGGTATTCCATAGCACAGGTCTTGACTTCATAAACGCTCTGTCCCCATATGTTCTTGTGCGTGTAGCTGGAACACTATCCAGAATAGACGACTGTGATCTAAGAGACCGACCAGGCTTGTGGACAGTGATGAGGTCTTGGATGTAATCTGGTCCTTGGTTGCTGAGAGCCTTACATATATGAATATGAGGATTTTATATTCTATTCGTTGTCTGACTGGAAGCCAATGAAGGACTTTCATAACTGGAGTGATGTGATCGTACTTCCGGTATTGCTGATCAGTATTGCTGCGGAGTTCTGCACTTTGTCGAGTAGATGATGGTTGGTACAAATTGTATGATTTTAGACATTGACTGTAACATATACAAATAAGCAAAAATACTTGACTTGCATCCAATATACCTATTTTCATAAGTAACTGTTCATTACTTGCCATTTATTAATAACTGGGGTGCATCATGGATGGTGAGGCTATCATCTAGATGTAACGTGGCCACCACGTGGCATGTTGAAAAGAGATCGTTATATTATACCCTCGTCATATATAATGTTTGTATGGTCTCACATTTACGAGAGCTTCGTGAAAGGATACTCTTGCAAAATATCAATGTCCGTGATGTGTTCTACCAAAGCAGCATCCTCGAAAACACAGGCCATGATGACTACACTAACCTCCGTAAATACCCTGGGATCACTGCTTATCTAGAACTCAGTTTTCTCGTGGGGAATACATTACATTACAACCAATCAGAGAGCGCCACTGCTCAACGCGGGTCGATATTTTTAGAGAACACGTATCCCCACGCAGCACTCGCGTCAGTCACATGTCTAGTGGAGCTCTCTGATTGGTTGTAATGTAATGTATTCCCCATGACCTTTCATTCGAGAAAACGAAGTTCTAGATAGGCAGTGCTCCCGGGGTATTTGACGTAGGTTAGTGTAATCATAATTGCCTGTGTTTTCGAGGATGCCAAACCAGATGCTTTAATATTAAGGCATACACTCACAGATTTGAAAGTGCGCGTAGACTAGCACTATATTTGAATAGGTGCAAACTAGGTTTGTGATAGCCAGATTGGTATTGCCAGTGTGCATGCGCAATTTCACAGCAATTGAAAACCAGTCAAGAAAACCTTTATCATTATTTGTCCTGACAAATAATTATTATAAAATATGAAATTTATTATAAATATCAAGGAAATAACAACTTTGGGGTGTATAAATCAAACGTAAATAGTCTCAAACTGAAATTCGTTTGGTCATTATCTAGGTCAATCAACCGTGATTGTATGCCTTTAAAGCTGTGTAATATGCTAATCATGTAGACAAAATAATATCCTGTAATTGACATAAATGTCATTGAGAAGTGCTATCTTGGTTACCACAACATGCAGCTGAATATTTCAATGTACAAACATTGAAAGTTATAGGATCTTAATTATCCACATTACACATGTTACATGCATTAATGCAGTTTTCTCTAATGCAACGATCGTCACAGGATAAAAGACATGTTCATGATGTTGTTCATGAATAGGACTGAGGGCAGTTTACATCAAATTAATGTAATTTAAATAAAAACTGCTTGCATTTACTGTGCTGATTATTACAACAGCGTTGAAATTACAATGTTCATCTCCATCGTAAATATTCACATGATTCGGAACCCGCACATTAACATGGCGTGTTTTCCCACTGGGTCAGTAAGCAGTCATTATGGTCATTACTGTACCTCGTCATTGACTCGTACCAAGATAAAACATTGTTGTCAATTGTGACCAATTCCCTGAACGATCCTGTGAACACGTTGTCTTGCAATATAAAAGAACATGTGATCTCGTCGTAGATGGAGCGACTTACACAAGCTCAATATCATCACAAGAGACTTCTGTTTTTATTTCCCACGTTGACAGTCCTGGTAGTTGAGTATCCTTCTTCATCTCGGTGAATATTTGATTCACAGTTATAAAACCGGCATGTCGATCATAAGAATGTACTGCCTGAGGCATGTGGCACAAATAATTTTGATTCATAATAAAATGTCTTATCTTATAATCAGGTGTTAAAGAAAAACACCATGAACGCGATATAATGACAATAAAACATCTCCCTCCCATAAATGTACATGTTGATCCCGAGTCAATTTCTTTTAATGTTAAACATATTATTTAAGCACACAGATTTTGATGCGATGACATTTATGATGTTGACGCACATTGATGAATCTGTAGCTTAAGAACAATATGGATATAACATAGTACGTGCATACATCATGTAGAGTAATGTATTTGATGTAAAAAAATAATGTCTAGTATAGAAACTATGCCAAATGAAAGATATAAATAAATAAAATAAAATTGTATTGGGGTTCAGTCGCTTTCTGGAAGATGTAAATAATAGAAGCAATGATATACATTTAACATTTATTATCTGACTCTAGTTAAAACCACAAGATAATGTTATACTAGCAAACTGTATATAAAACATAAATTGCCAAGCAATATTTAATTGTACTTTGTCATTATCTGATATGGATGTAGTAAGGTGTCAAGGACTTGAATGAAAGTAAGGCATAAATAGTCTCTAAACTAATGGTGTCCTGCCTAATGACACCATACCAATAAGTTCAAATATTGCAATTCTACTTTCAGTTGGAAATTATTATGTTTTGATCAGCATTTTTCAAATTTCCAGAAGATCATAAATCACAGCTCGACTTATCATGCTTATTGAGATAAACACAATGTCAAGTCCATGGTTACAATGAAAGAAGCATCAATTTGTCTATCTTGCATAATCATGGTACATTACTCTATTTTTAAATTGAGTATGAAATAAAACCACATGGGAAAACTTAAATATGCATTAAGCTGTTAGGAGATTGATCAAATGTGTTATCTACAAAAACATTTATAATATACACAAATAATGACAAACACATTTCACTATTACCAGCTTTACTTTTTTAACTTAGGTAGACATGGTAGATGAACCATACATTTCTCAGAGAATCATGAAAATAACAACTTAGAGCATGAAAGATTTTATACATATCATAGAACATGCAGCATGTATTGTTTTAATGTGTGTGTATGTGTATGTGTATGTGTGTGTGTTTGTGTGTTTGTGAGTGCATGATACAGTGCAACAGTACCGATAGCACTATGACAGTACAGACAGCACTATGGCAGTACAGATAGCACTATGACAGTACAGATAGCACTATGACAGTACACACAGCACTACAACAGTAGACAATACTATGACAATACAGATAGCACTTTGACAGTACAGACAGCACTATGACAATACAGATAGCACTATGACAATACAGATAGCACTATGGCAGTACAGACAATACTATGACAATACAGATAGCACTATGGCAGTACAGACAATACTATGACAGTACAGATAGCACTACGACAGTAGACAGTGGCAGTACAGACGGCACTATGACAGTACAGATAGCACTATGACAGTACAGATAACACTATGACAGTACCAGTACAGACAGCACTATGGCAGTACAGATAGCACTATGACAGTACAGACAGCACTATGGCAGTACAGACAGTATTATGACAGTATAGACTGCACTATGACAGAACAGGCAGCACTATGATAGTACAGACAGCATTACAACAATACAGACAGCACTATGACAGTACAGACAAAACTATGACAGTACAGACTATGACAGTACAGACAGTATTATGACAGTACAGACAGTATTATGACAGTACAGACAGCACTATGACAGTACATACAGCATTATGACAGTACAGACAGCACTATGACAGTACAGACAAAACTATGACAGTACAGACAGCACTATGACAGTACAGACAGCACTATGACAGCACGATGACAGTACTATGACAATACAGACAGTACTATGACAGTACAGACAACATTATGACAGTACAGACAGCACTGCAACAGTACAGACAGCATACATGTGACAGTACAGACGGCATATCCTGTCATGATCGTGTCAGAAAGATAACTTCTGTGAATATCAATTATACTATTATATAGGTCCCTGTTCAAACTGGGAACCTAGCTTTGGCTCGCATATTTTTTCATCATGTGCAGAAAAAAACCTCGAGATAAAACATTCCACAATTGATAATAATAAATTTACTTGTAATGTCTACGTCAATAGGAGTAGAAATCAACACAAGCTCTAGACCATTTCTTCCAATGCTAAACAGCTACTAAACAGCTAAAGGTTAACCTAATTAGGGATGTTGGAAATGTTTTTTTGTAAAAACAAATTGTATCACTATTTGAGCAGCAAGTTTCTAATGTTCAATGTCCATATACATTACTACTATCAGGGCTCGACAGTAAGGATTGTCCGCCTGTCCGGGACAGGTACGATTCACAGGCGGACAGATGAATTATCCCAGATTAACAAGCCTTTTACCTACAGTTACATGTCCGATAGGGCACAAGGACAGGTGCCTCAAAAAGTTAATGTCGAGCCCTGACTATATATCATGTATATTTCAAATGGGTACATTGATCCCAAGATGTATTTACAACCAATGCCTGTGTTGACATTTGAAGAAATATTAACAAACTTCCCAATATATTGAATGTTCTCCAATTTCTACACTATCATAAAGCTCTACCATGTGTAGATCTGTCTCTTTCTGCTGAATCTGCATGCTAAAGTACATCAAAATTAAACTAGAGCAGTGGTTTTTTAAATAGCACAACACTAGATCTCGTTAATAGTTGGCTTGATGTTGATTATTTCACAACATAAACAGTGCACAACCACGTTTACAGGAGAGTTACTTGTAACCGTTTCTGACCTAGGAACCTAACCAGATAGGTGACCTTTCATTCAACACGAAAATACCGTGCATTCCGCTCTCCCCAGCCACACCCCCCGAGGCGATATTAATGAACAGGGGAGTTGCTCGTGGACAAAAACTGGATCTAAAAATACAATGAAATGAAAATTACCCGGTAGAATGGGGGCCTATGTTCGCTTACCTTTCTGGTGTGTCGTTCATGATGATTCAAGATATGAAGAACACTTTTATGTGGTAAACTCATCCTTACTACTGTCACTGTCGAAAAAAATGCATCAAACCATTTTCCAGCGCTACGACCGTCGGTAGATCCGACACTGTTCTAGATTATGTGTGCGTAGTAGACGGTCGAGATCTATGTCTGCTTGGCTCGAGCTGACCTCTGACTCTTGTGACGTCACACACCGGGTTATAAGGCTTATATTAAACCAACTGGTAACAGGTGCTTGTTCGTTGCAGATCGGAGAGGAGACATGAATTAAACACAGCTACATGTATTTCCATTGTCATTTATATTTAATAAATACCCTTACTCATGATAAGCAGGGGTGTGCGCAGAAGAAATAAGAGAGTGCGTTCTGCCAAATATTAACGGAATCTAATATACTTCCGCCCTGAACTTGATCGCTATATACCATGTATACCGGTATATTAAGTAGCATACCTGTATACTCTAGCCAGAACCTTAAGTAGTTCATGCAGTCTAAGCTTCTAGATAAATAAAAGAAAGACAATTAAACGGCATCACAGATATTCCTGGTGGTTTTGTATAGTTCTTGGATATGCAACTGCAAAGTACATTCACTTGACATACATATCTGGTTTGTACTTCCAGAAAACTTTCCAACGCAGTATGCATGGTAGGCACACTTCCAATTCAACCCCACGATAGATTGAATAGTGTATTTGACAATCAAGCTGAATGTGGTCGTATTGCATTTTGCTTCATTACACTAATGCAAGGGTACATGGCCTAACTCAAAGTGGTACAACTAAGAAATAATACGTCACCGCTGCGTTTCCTTCATAGATCAATCAGCTGATGCAAAGACAAGATAATTAATGTTCCGTAACATTCATTCGTATTACATATGAAATTTGTAATAACTATCGATTGTTGGGAAATAAAAGCATCAGTTAATAACAACTTTTGGGTGGACGAATGAAATTTGTTTGACCATTATTAGGTTAATTAACAGTCTGTATAAAGTAAGCAACCTGACATAGCCTACACTATATCAGATATGTAACACATCCGCAAACAAAAGTTAGAAATCACTGTCTAGAAGAAATAGGATCTGCGGACATGTACCCCACAGATGTAGATTTAGCGGTAATGTGACACGCTGTAATCCGGGAAGTTTATAAATGTTAACTGTATAGTTATATTTACCAGTCAGTGTGTTGACAGTAGAGCTGCAACGAATACACGTAGTGGCGAATACGATACGTATCACGAATATGGGGTACCCAATACGAATAATTATTCACGAATACAAGGAAATATAAACAATACATTATACGTTATTATCGTTTATTACACTGCAGC
>JAUTBQ010171881.1:0-11685 GCA_032361185.1 Lepetodrilus ovalis | reverse complement strand
TGTGTGTGTGTGTGTGTGTGTGTGTGTGTGTGTGTGTGTGTGTGTGTGTGTGTGTGTGTGTGTGTGTGTTATGTAGTTTAACAACATTTATTTTCTAACAAACATGCATTTGTGTCGGTCAACAGACAACTTGCCTATATAAAGACCTCTCCCACAAATAAATTCATGATACAAATCACAATATACATCACGTGTTCATCATACACTTGGACAAGATGAAAATAACATAACAAGTGTACATTATATTGTAATTACTCCGGATTTTTACAGATGTTAAGATTTACAGCATCTGATATATCTCGATTTCCAAATAATGCAGTTAATTATATTGAAATCATATTTACAAATGTAACTATTTTATCTAATTTGGTGAAAGCGTGAACATTGAAAAGTAATGTATTACCGTATGACTGTATTAGCAGAACTATCACTGACACGCATTTATTTTTCTAAATCGAATCTCAACAAAATTATCTGAGGAAACAAAATTAATTGTACAAAGTTTACCGTAATGTTTCATAGAAATTTACTGGCAATATAAATAATAAGCATTTCTTCATGCATGCAGTACATTCATCTTTTGACAAACTAATTTGATTTGGTAACAATTCGTAAAATATGGACCAATGATCTATGGTACGCACATCAATTAATGATATCACCCGCCAAATTTATCACGTGTTGTCTACCTGCTTACTGCGTCGGCGCAGAAGGAGACTTCTGGGAAATATCGGCAGGCTATATAAAAGGAAAACCACGCTTCTTCCTCGTCCATTTCTTCATATTCAGTCTGCAAAGAAATCACGTCAGACATCATGTCAGGTCGCGGACAGGGTTATTACAATGATCAGGGTGGTCAGGGTGGTGGAGGTGGCTTCCAAGACCGCGGTGGTTTCGGAGGCGGTAGCGGCGGCGGCGGTGGTGCCGGTGGTGAAAAGTCTGATATCTTCGTCGACCAGGGAAATGTTGGTCGCATCATTGGTGAGTATTTTTATTGGTTTCGACAGTTATTTTACATAACACGAGTCTTTCAAATATTATGTGGTTGATCGTAAAACATGTTAATCCGTAATGTCGCTATAGTTTATATATTGTCCATATTATCTAAATAATCGAAAGTCTTTTTTGAACAATGGAAATCAAAATGGCCGTGTACTATACCGGCCGGCCCACGTGCACCTAGAAGATGATTTTCTGATCACATTGTAGCCGTTATTTCCATCGTACCTTTTCTCACATGCTAGTACAACTCTTTTGAACCATTTGTACTAGTATTATTATATCTTTTGCTTCATGTATATCGTGTGTAATCTTTGTAGTTGAGAACACGTGGTCATCGATACAGACGGTAGACTAGTTTTAAAATGGCGATTTGAGGAAAACAAAATGGCCACCGCCTTTCACCGCGCACCATGTGCTCGGGCGAATTTAAAAAAAAATTCTTTCTGTAATTCTACTAATGTGGCGGGCGCGCCACAATGTCTAGTTTTATTGCAGCGAAATATTGGTTTATGACGTTTTGCCCCAAATACACTATGCCCTAAATTGGGGCCTAAGTCTCTACTCTGTCCGAGTCCTGACAAACGCCGGTTGACCTAAATAATGAACGGGCAGATTTCGGAGACTTGATTTGGATGTATCTACACGAGTTATTTCTTTCTTATTTACTGATGCACCAACACGCGTTAGTTGTCACAAAGCTCATTATGTATTGTTGCATTACCGATTTAAATTGTGAATGTCGTTTTATATTTTAGTCTTGTGTTATGTAATGAAGCAAATAAAATGACCAGTGTCGGTCACATCCCATGATATGTTCTACATGTATTTTGTCTACCATACAATGGAAATGTTTAATTTTTTTGTAAGTTCAAACTGAATTTGCGAATGTACTTTGCAGTTGAAAGCGGAGAACTACATGTATAATATTTGATATTATGCCTTTCCGCCCCAAACTCGTTTGACCATTCGCCCGAACCAATATATATTTTGGCATACCTGTTGACTCATACCGTGTTTTAGGGACATTTCACCCTACTTGTTTTACCGACCACCTTTCACGGTAAAACAAGATGTCACTGCTATGATAAAGGTTGCAAACTATTTCAATGCTGATCGTTTGTCAATCCTTGGCAGTGGAAATCAAGAAGAATTCATCTGCGGTGACGGAGACTAATTTGATTTGACCTACGATTACGCGGAAATGTCGCCTATTTTCGTGTCCGTTTTTTTCCTCCGCTGACAAAGGTAAGGATTTCCGTTGAAATTATTTTTAAAATTTACATTATATGAACAGTCCACAAACAACTGAGTGTCTAAATTGTGATTTTTCTCAAATATTGGACATGGCGATTGGTCAGTCGGTAAACAAATTGGTAGGGCGATTACAACTTCCCCAAAAGAGGTATAATGACTTTATGGCAGGGTGTTGCATTTTGGGGATTTCTAGGGGTGCATACTTTTTAGTTTTTGTTTGTACTTTTGGTTGTGTATTCTATCGTTATCATAAACTTCATAAATAGAAACTTAACAGCGTTGGAAATTACTGCTGGTCGGCTATTTCTCCCAATGCTAAGGGTCAGTAGAAATGCATGGAGTTTTCTTTGTAAATATTTGTTATTTGTATTGCTATTCTGGCTAGGAAGTTTCCAGCAGTAATTTCTAACACTGATAACTACATATGCACATCGCAATGGCTGCATATTTTCTTCCTTGTATATGCAAAGTTAGCATTCAGTTAGACCCAAGCAACATCCCCCAGACACGTTTCTGAGTTGGGATGTTGTGAAGAATGCCTGCATAGTCTGCATGTGTATATAGTAGTCAACATTAATACCGACAGCTTACAAAGAGTAATGAGGAAGGCGGGATGTTTAGGGACCGATATTTAGTATGGGTTGGATATCGGCCGGTTATTTTATTTTCTAACAGATGAAGTTAAAGGGTTTATTATTAATAAATTATATCCAGGACACAGAATATTACATTTGTATATAGGATGCAGGAATGCACATGTTAGGAGAAAGTATTTGGGTGATGCATCTGCAACCCATGAATATTGCTGCTCGACTTCATTTTGATATTTTATATTTTTTCATTACAGGGAAAGGCGGCTCTAAAATTCGTCAATTGCAAGATGAGAGTAATTGTTATATTAAAGTACGTTGACCTACGGGAGGTTTTTTGCGACATTTGGGAGGCTATTTGATCTTTGGGATATGACTCTATGAGGTATGCCACGTTGTTTAAAAAATGGCATCTATCTGACTGGCACCTTGACTTGAGTGAAGGAATTTCTACATCTAATAATGGTTACTGGTTCAATTTAATTGTATTAAATTATCAATTTGTTATTTGGGTTAATTGTTACAGTAACATTGTCAAATGTGATTAAGAATCCCACTGATAAGACTTTTTGCATCAATATGTCAATAAAATAACTGTTGTACATTGATGTGCTCTTGTCAATTATTGAATGTTTTATACTAATGTATTGATACTTTTATGCAGATCTACAGTAACGACCCAGAGAACGGCAAGGTGAGGGTCACTCTGACTGGAGATGACGGTGCAAGGCAGTACGCAGAAATGATGATCAGAGATTTGGAGCAGCCCTATAATAATGGTACAGTACATTTCTTGTAGTGTCTACACTTTTAACCCTCTCCCTGCTGCAGGCAACCGGATATGCCCTCAAGAGCTGTTTGTGCATAATCCAGCAGGGATAGGGTTAAGCTGTTTCCAAGTTATTGTGTACTTTTAATGCAACTAAACTTGGTAAACTAAAATTTAAACCCAGAAGTTGCAGATCTGAGTTAATGAGCCAGGCAGTTTAGAGACATCGCGGCAGTACATCTTGCTGGTACCGGTAGCTTGTATAATTTGTTAGAATGGTGTCCATTTGCTGTGAATTGTCGTGTCAATGTACACTTACCTTTATACATTTAACAATGTTTGTGTTGCAGAGCGTGGCGGTGGCGGCAGCGGCCGAGGCAACTTCGGTGGCGGAGGAGCACGTGGAGATTTTGCAGGATGTGAGTAATCTTAATCTGTTTGTTTGGTTCTGTATAAATTGTATAACTTGCGGGGATCCCACAGGTAGCTCGTGAACACAATGGCCTTTTTTGCAATTTTGTACGGGACGACACTGCAGGGGGCAATACTAGCACTAGTCCTGTAGCCAAAGCCAAACTGCTCAATACTAAGGTATCCTAAGGACTAACATAAAATTAGGACTTGTTGGGCTTTTACTATATTATCATTATTGGGACTAGTGCTCCAAAATTGTATTAACTGCTGATATTGACAAGTTTCCAAAGCGTCTATGCATCATTATGCAGTGTGCAAAATCTGGGGTCAATTTCCATAGGTCCAATGTTAATGGGGGTCGCACAGATAACATTGCAGATTTTCAAACCACCTCAAGGACCCACTCTATTTCGATCACTGTTATGTCTTGTCGATAGTTAGTAATGCTTATAAATAACAATTCGACAATCGTGATTGGTCCACCCACATTGCCCCAAATCATTGCATTCATACTTCGATGAACACATTTTTCTTATCTTGGATGTCATGCACTGCTCTTAAAATACATTGTTATAAGAATTCCTATTGCGTTCCTAGCGGTATGAATGTAAAAAACGCTGTACAAACTTTGTATGAAATAGTTGAGCAACCTGACTATTCTTTGGATTGTAGATTCACAAATGGGTGAAACATTCCCGCAGCAATGGTTAAATTTCATATTCACCCACACTATTTATTTTGGAGACTAACATATTGTTTTTGTTTGCAGCAAACAGCCGGAATTGCTACACATGTGGGAGGACAGGACACATTGCACGCGACTGCACAGAATCTAAATATTAAGAACTTGACATTTGTATGTTGACAGTGCTATACATCTGCTTCGATTATAGATGTGTTGCATGGAATGAGGACTTTGCTGCTGCAACACTGGCATTTATCAGTTTCATTTGAAAACCCTGTTTTAGTCTAGGTATTGCACAGTGAATTATCTACTGTTTGTGAATTTGACTTGCGATGTTGAACTCTACATATTGACCATACAAGACTTTGTGAACTCTGACCTGACCTGACCTGACATGAGCTCATTGTAAGACTGTCTGCAGAGAAAGATGTGGTTTTTTTTCGCAGCTTTCTCGGGTATACCCTGGGGTATGATTTACCACATTCATCATATGAAGGGATCATGGAGCACATTTGAATAGTCATGCTTACACAAGTGCAATTTTTAGTGAACACGTGTAAAATGGATTCGTGATTGGATGGGAATGGGATAACATTTGTTTTGCAATGACCAAATATCAGAATACTTGACCATTGACCTCAACATTCATCTTTTAATTTCTACGGACTACATTGAAAATCCTTTGATGATTAATAAAGTATTCTTTCCTTGAATTTGATTTGTTTCACTTCTTGACTCCAATGTTACAAAAGTAAAAATAAACCTTATCATAAATGCTACATCAAACTACCGATTTATTGCAATATTGTCCCAATGGCAATAGTTGAGTGGTCTCGAAGATCATTTGCAAAGTTGGCATTATGATCAAACATTGCCGTCCAAAGGAAATTTCTATTCCTGTATTGGCCAGAATTGAGTTGAACCATACTTTGGAATGAGCAATAAGTTTCATTCGTAAAAATCTATTCAATGTCTGGATTAAATAATTTTATGTCCATGTGTGTGTATATATATATATATTTTAAAATGCTGCCAGTAACTAACCATGCAAACATTGCATTGTTTATTTGTACCAGGTACAATCCCAATTATAACATTGTAGAATTTAAATGCAGATTTGTTTGAACATCCTCAGGTACTCCCGCTGGTATTGATTGGCCTAGTTATAGCTGGCCTAGTTATAACTGCAAAGTAACGTTCACTTGTGTCAAACACTGTTGAAATACATAAAATCATGTTTGTACTTCAAAAAACCTTTCCATCTGTGTTGATTCCATTATATAATTATATAATGTACAACTGCACAATATAGGTGAATGTGGTGGTAAGATTATACATTTTAGTATGTAAGTTTTGAAATAGGAGCATTATATTTGCAAATCGCGGCAGCTTCATAATTGGATAATGTGCAGTTGATGGCAACGACTCGTACAGTAAGTTTCAATGTGCAAATGGCCAGATTAGAGTTTTATGTACAAATAGAAATCGACTTGGGTGTTCATGAGCGAGGAACTTTGTCTCCATAAAGATCCAGAACAAATCAATTTAAAATAGTTGGCGATAAATTCAAAAGGCCTGAAGTAAAAATATGAATTTTACAGCTGTATATGCATATTTAATAAGTTTGTGCACTACGCTCTGGACTTCACAGCATTGATTAGTCCAATATATCAAATAACAGTTTTGATTGGAAAAAAGAAACTAGTACAAGTTCCAAGAATATAGTTTTTCCAAGTCGTACTAGCAATATTACATACTAGATAACGTGCATTACATTAATATAGAAATCCATTCCCGGGGCCTTCATAGCCGAGGGACATCTGAAACTTCCGAAGTAGCCCGATGAGGGCCGAGTGCATTCCGACAATTGCCGAACCTAGTGTCGGAAAGAGCCGATGTATAAATTGGGGCATCTGGGATAGCTTCCTGTGACTCATTTCAAGCCGGTCCAAAGCGGTTCTTTCTTTCTCTTTTCGCGGCCCTGCCGGTACAAGCGTTGTTTAACCACCGATACAAAATGTCAGGGCCCTATCAAGATCAGGGATTCAGCAGTTATGGAGACAGAGATGGTGGTGGGGGTGGTAGAAGCGGAGGATACAGTTCCTACAGCCAATCCGACAGGGGTGGTTCTGGGTGGCGTGGGGGACAATCCAGGGATTATTACGGAGGTGGTGGTGGAGGCGACAAAGCGGAAATTTATGTGGACCAGTGTAATGTTGGTCGAATAATTGGTAAATAACAGTGCTTTTATACAGTCCACAATGCCATTAATATGCACATGTATTTTGCAATTGTGATATCAAGGGAGAATTGTATAGTATCTATGGAAGTTTATGCACGCGACTGCTAGACATGTTGAAACAAGAATCTAGACAAACAAAATGGCGGCTAGCAACAACCGGTGCGTGCTGCAGAGCTGAAACTGTTTATCCTAACATACTTGGTAAATCGAATTTTGGAAAAAAATACCTAAATAATCGCACCTAAAAAATAAAAATTTTAATAATCGCTAACACCATTGTACATAATTAGCTATGTTCTACTATGCATTGCATGGAGACAAAGGTACTTGGCGCTCAAAATAGTTGTAATTTCTATGTGAACATAAACAAACACTTGGTAGATTAGCGTCAATGGCACATTTAACTTTCTGTACAAGTAATTACCATTAGCAAGCCGTTAATTGAGGATATACAGTAGTTCATATTACGAGATTTCTAATTCAAGCCGGACGTTTGTATGCATACTCTGAAGGATGTTTGAGACATGTTTACATTTTTAAAAAACACTAGGATTTAGAATGGAAGTGATCAAGCAAATATAAAGATAATGACTGCAGAGTCTACTACATGCAATTTTTTTTTTCAAAATTACTGCTGGAAACTACTGGACCAAATAATGATGCAAATAACATGTTTAGCATTGGGAGAAATGGTGCCAGCAGTAATTTTGAACAATGCCAGTACATGTAGAGTGCAGTGAAACTGACGGTGTTGGTGCTTAATGGGAATTAATGCAACAGAACTGAAGCAATATTGCATAAAGCACATGGTGCTATTTGGGGTTGCAGACCTGCCATCCATGTATGTTGCCTGATAATTTGCCCCTACCAATGTTAGTTAGACCGTTAAAGAAGCTTATGGTTTTTGTGCTATGTACTCAAATGCTACTCCTTTATTTTCAGGTAAAGGTGGTTCAAAAATCAGAGAGTTGCAGGACTGCAGTGGATGTTATATTAAAGTATGTTGTTGACCTACAGGGAGATTTTGGGAGGCGTATTTGGGATATGACCATGAGGTATGCCATGTGTTACTTAGAGAAAGCACATGACTGGCACCTTGAGTGATGGAACTTCCCAGTTATTAAGTGGTTATTGGTAGCAATATATTAATGAAGTAAACTATGCATGTTAAAGACATAAGCAATCATATATTTAACATTTTAAATGATAAATATTGTATTGTTCTGATGCAGAAATATTTTACCATATTTGTTATTTTAAATAGTGCATTCTACATTTGTGTACCTTGTTAAAGTATTTTGCACAAATGCAATTTATATGAATGCTTATCAGATTATGAGGAGTATAAATAGTTTCTTGGACTATGTGGGTTCATGTCTATCAGGTTTTCTTACAGCTTTTCTTTTTGTAGATTTACAGCGAACAGGCTGAGAATGGAAAGGTCAGGGTGACATTGTCAGGTGATGGCAACAGCAGAGAGATGGCAAAGAGCATGATCAAAGAGTTAGAAATGCCATATGACAGTAAGTATTCACCCGGTAGTCTCAACTTGAGTGGCAAAATACAAAAAAAAAAAGACCATGGCAGTGCAGGGCTCGACATTAACTTTTTGAGGCACCTGTCCTTGTGCCCTATTGGACATGTAACTGTAGGTAAAAGGCTTGTTAATCAGGGCTAATTTACCTGTCCGCCTGTGAATCGTACCTGTCCCGGACAGGCGGACAATCCTCACTGTCAAGCCCTGAGTACCATGACAGCAAGTGTTTGAATAGTATATAAATATAAAACCTAAAGCCAATATTATTATTATTTTATCCCAGTGATGAAATGTGCAATTTTCTGATTGAGAACAAAAGATGTTTATTGGATGTTGATTACTGAATTATAATGAAAGATTTACGGATCAAATTATTGATTGAACTGTTGAATAGAAGCATTGTTTTAAAGTTATTATCAATGATGTTAGAAAAACAATACTTAGATTTCACAAACCGACATCAAGTCTATGAAATCCTACATAAAATGCACTGTTTTCTTGGTAATTTATAATGCAACGCTAATGCTTTTCAAGGGTGTGGTCTTGTTTCAAAATCTTGTCATTGGTTCACAATAACAATCAGGCCAGACTTGATTAAAACTTCACATAAATCACCTAACCAATCGAACAGCTAGTCATCTAAACAATGAACAAATAATTCTGACATTGTAATTCACATCTTATCCAAACATCTGCAATGCCAAGCTGAATTTAATAGCATGGGAACTGTTTTTCAGCTATCAAAATTGCACATTATCTTTGTATGGATCATTAAGCATAGTATTGATCATAATTTAATACTGAGAAGATGAAATATGAATCATAATTCAGACCTTTTCATAAAAAATAAACATTGATTACATTAATAAATTTACAAATTCACATACCTATAGAATAATAATAATTGTTTATACCATGATAAGATACATAACTTTTCTATTGCTCTAAACAAGTGAATATTTATAATAAAGTTTGAAATACATTGTCAGATGAAACCATTGAAAGAAGGGGGGAAGAGAACATAAATGTATACACATTTTACAATTCATCAAAACTTAGAGATATAATTTTATTCATATATAATTAGTCTCTAATTAATTTTAATTAATTTGTCTAGGTATGTCAATTCCATCTATTCTGACTGGTACATTAAATCCTAAAATTATTTTGTAAAACAATTACCAATAAATCATTGAATGCAAAAGCATCACCGATAAAATCAATTAACTACTGATTCTAAATTGATAATATATACCCATTACTTAGTATAATAAACACCTTTTAACAACAAAGTAGCAACAACTATGCGGTGAACTTCCAATGTTGTTTACGTTGCAATACATACAAACACATGTACATATCACACGTGCTTGTAACACCAATATTGACAGTAGCCGGTATAACACCAACCCCGATCACCACCAATCAACAATTACCTAATTACTTGCAATAACCAGCGGCTACTCAACGACGGTGCTAACCGTTCAGGCGACCGGTGATCACGTGACCTCAGCGATCCCTCCCTCCCTCCCCCAGCCCCCAAAGTCCAGTTTTATTGTGATGTTTTTTCTCTCTCCTTTAGCAGGCATGTAATATTGATCAATATCGCACGAGATCTTCATATTGCACGGCCGGGCGATATATGGCAATATACATCAGACTACGCTACTGGTTCATTTCTAACCCTAAATCAGTTCCACGGTTCGCAATGCCCTAAATATCGTTACACTTGGTTATTTTTTTTGCAAACCATGTCAAGAAATGGCTAAAATAGATCGTCAAAATGGCGACCGTGGTTAAAAAAAAAACTACGGTCGGTGATACCGACTGATTAGCGATTGTTTCGCACATTTCTGTCGGTGCATATGTAACGGTATAGTCCGAATGATCAAAGACTGACCGCCCGGACAGTGTACCGTAAGATGATAACGGTACTGCGGATCGGAAATCGGGGCTTTGTGATCGTTCGGAACCGAAGCCTGAATAACGAAGGGGGGAAAGGAGGGTCAGTCGGGAGCACTCACCTTCGATCAACAGTAATATCCCATTCATCAGCAAAATGCGAAGTATATACTCCATGTTAGCGGGCATGGAGATCTTTTCGCCTGAACGCGACGCTTGATAAAGACGACATTTAATAAAGATGGTGCATTGTACACTTCCACACCAGTCGCCGATTATAACCCTAACCGTACTAACGTTCTCACAACATAACCGAACTACTTTCCTATGGATATCCTTACGCCAACGTGCCGCTCAGTTTCGGTGATGTAGCCATGGCTATCGCGAAGTCTGGGATAATTTATTACGTTTTGAGCATCTGATGATGGCGTTGTGGCCTGAAAATGTATTATTTCTGGTTGATATCGTAATTCGGTACTCTGATGCAAGAGAACTATGTTTTCTGTGCGCATTCATGCTATTCGGTGTTCGTCCATTAAACCTAGTATGAGGCACCTGTGAGAAAATATGAAAGGTCATATGTCACGATTTGCCAAAGTATCATCCACAAAAACAATATGTAAAACGTATTACAATTTTATATTGTCTATATCTAATCAATTCCGATGGTATATCACGATTATAAAATAGAAAGCAAACCAACTGAAACTATTGCGACTCTTTTAATCATGCTTTCTATTGATATCGTACTGTAGTCTGTACCAAATAGCTATAGAACTTTAGCAGCTTTAATACCATAACAACAGACACACTAATTTATTTTTACACTGATAATGTAGATTAGAAAAAATAATTGGGAAGAATAAACCTTTTTGGACATGTTTCACTGTCAAATCTGAAAGTACTAGTATACAGATCTACATTTGATTTATCCACACAAGTAGGTCTAAATTGGGCAACGAGCTATATTTTTCGCATGTCTTGCTGGTTTCCAATATTTTCATATGTTTTTATAATTATGTTTTCATATAACAGCATTACAGTCCCCTCAATTATCCACTAATAAAGACATTTAAACAATAATAATAATGGCCGCCCTCTAAACCCGCCTCCGGTTAAATTCTTTGAAGACATCGATGCAACGTCAGCTGGCTATCTGGGTTTTAGGCGCTTGGTCTACCTCGGCGTTTTTTGGGTGGGGATTACCATCTAATAATAAAAATAATATTAAAAATAAAAATATTAATAAAAGTAATAATATTAATAATAATAATAATAATATTAATAATA
>JAUTBQ010171870.1:0-11685 GCA_032361185.1 Lepetodrilus ovalis | reverse complement strand
CTGTACTCAAGTACCCGGGTACCCGTTTCAATCCTAGTCTCTTTCCATCTGAATGTCTACCCATCTACTTGTCTGTCTCTGTCACTTGTCTGCTTATGTCTCCGTCACTTGTCTACCTGTCTACTTGTCTGTCTGTCACTAAATTATCAAAAATAAGATACTATTATTTTGCAATTTTTGTATATTATTATTATTTTTCTGTGTCTTTGTCTTTCTCTCTTGTATCATTACCACTGGTGATTCAATGCAGTTATAACGTTGACATCCAGAAGCACTTGTCATTACCAAGCTTTTTGTACGTTCCAGCATGTCCGCTCTCCACCAGGCGGCGCTCATGGGCAACACGGACGTCATTCAGCTGTTGGTGGACAGTGGCGCCTCCACGGAACTGCGGGACAACAAAGGTAAATGTTAAATATAACTCTGCCTCAACGACATAGTTCATAAAGACAATACAAATAACATGAAACCAATATTTTAAAATGTGCTTGCCAAATAAACTTATTTTAGCGGTGTAGCACCATTATAAAAGATATGTTATTTTCAAGATGGATACCAATAAACATTACATTAATATTCATAAAGATAAATGATCTCAAACAGTTAAGGTAACGCACTTTTTCTGTTAGTCATCAACCAGACAACACGTAACATGCATTGGTTGTAATTTATTTCAAACGGGGAAATGGTTAGGTGTATGAAGAAATTGGCAGTTAGTTGGCCATTTATGATGATTTTCAGGGTGATTCTTACGATTTGCATGGAACCAAGGATTGTTGCCCTTAGTTTGATAGTTCCACGTAGTATCTTGTTTTGGTACACATGGACTGGCCAGATTTTCATAAAATGTGAAAAGTGCTGGCAAATTTGAATAAACGGCAAGCATTTTTCTAACGAAATTTGATGCACTAAATCCATTTCTAGTGTTTGGCAACCTTTGCTCAAGTATGCCAGCATATTCCTTTTAGAGATACATTATCTGAGAATCTGACCAGTCTACAAGACAGCACTTAAACATAACTTACCTTTAAAATTAGTTACCTTGCAATCAAAAGTAACATGTTAACCTTCTCTCTGCTAACCAACAGGAGATGTCATGGAACAGTAATAATACCACCATGGACGTTCATTTATCCGGACTTCGGATAACTGGTTCCTTAGCTATCTGCATTTTATTTACTGGGAACCATACATCAGTTTTCCTATGTAGAATGCCTCGGACATCCGGAAATTCAGTTATTCGCACGATTTTACCGGGAACACACCTGTCCGGATAAACAGTGGTTAACTGTATAATAGTTTGCAAGAAGGGGTGGTGTGACATTCAAACTTGGTTTAGACATTGAATCGAATAGTTCCACAGTTTAAAAATGAATACAAGTACAGTGCCCCCTCGATATAACACAGTCCGATGCACCACGGATTCAGATATAATGCTGGTTCAGATGTGGATCCCATTTCTACTTTCGTTATTTTCCTGTAATATCATATAAGGCGGGTACTATAATGCGGGCGGTATGTCATGGACCCCCCATCTTCAGTGTTATATCGAGGGGACACTGTAATTCTGTTAATTTCAATTCCATTGCATATAGTAATGATAGTTCCAATAGTTTTTGAATGGATACAAATAATTCTGTTCATTTCAAATTCCAATTCAATAGTTCTGACAGCTAATAGTTCTAAATGGATAATAATCATTCCGTTCATTTTCTTTTTAAAAAAAAAACCCAGCCAATTTAACTGTTACTGGTGAGCACCATATTTTCTTAAGTCATTGACACAAACATAGCATGAAAAGAATAAATCCCCCAGAAACATTTCCATTATTCTCCACATCAAAAACCCTGTCCTGATTATGGGGCATAGTATGGTAGAGGATATCAGAGATCAAAGTATTTCCGTCATCTCGCCAGTATATGTCCCTGAAAAAGAAGTGCGGCGAGCGCCAAGGAGAGATGATGCACTATCTCCCGCCAGATACAACCACTTCCTGTGTGGAGATTAAAGGGAGACTATCATAGATAGTGGAGTGGGTGGAGGACGGGGGAGGCCATATATGATATTGCTGATGAGGCAGCAGATACGAGCTCTGAGCAATATGTGAAGCATGGACACCAGCGAGTCATAAGACGGGTGCATTGGTGATGTAGAACGGGTCTTCTGATGACGTAATAGACCGCTAGTGATGTCAGCAGGTCCGATATCATGATGTAAAGTGAATTTATTAATGATGTAAAATTAACTCTCTCCCTGCTGGATTGGACATAGGCACAGTTCTTTTAGGCATCTCTGGTTGCCTTCAGCCTGGAGAGGGTTAATGATATAAATGGGTCCGCCTACGCAGAAAGATAGTACTACATGGTTACACTAAAGAACACAAGATCTAATCAGAGATGTCTAATAGAAGTGCTTCATGTCTGAAAGTATCCTTCCAATGAAACAGTTGGTCCAGTCATACATGAAGTTAACTTTTTTGAGCATTGGAACTGTTTGGACACAACATCTGTCTCTTAAAGAAATTATGACATGATGCCAAAGATTTTACAGACTAGCTTATCTTGCACTGAAGATGGCTGTATCATGAATACGACAGTTTTATCTTATTTGCAAGCATCCTCTATTTCCTGTTGACGATCTGGAAAATGAACCCATATTTTGCTGACTTACTTTGGAAATAGAATACTAGTTACAAAGCATTATGACCTGTACGTGTCACTGTGACCTATAATGCCACCTGTATGTTTTTTTAAAGTGGCTTAAAACTACAAATCTGTCACTCAAATTTTAAAGTGGCTTAAAACTAACAATCTGTCACTCAAATTATTCCTTGTTTATCTGATCCACATTATTACTTGTACATGTGTCCAAACACATATGACCTAGCCACGATTTTTCGAAGCAAACTTGAGTTTGAGATTTTGCTCAGCTGAGATTTCTTAATTAAAAACTCAAACCCAGACTATGTGGGAGAAATCTCAGCTGAGCAAGTCTGAAAATCATATCTATTTTGAGAAATCAGGGCCTGGTCGTGTCTCTCCGACCACACATTATGACCTGTATGTGTCAGCCACACATTATGACCTGTATGTCTCAGCTACACATTATGACCTGTATGTGTCAGCCACACATTATGACCTGTATGTGTCAGCCACACATTATGACCTGTATGTGTCAGCCACACATTATGTACCTGTATGTGTCAGCCACACACATTATGTACCTGTATGTGTCAGCCACACATTATGACCTGTATGTGTCAGCCACACATTCTGTACCTGTATGTGTCTCTCTGCCAAATATTATGACCCATACATGTGTCCCTGCTCCTAGTAACTGTATTACAACCTGTGAGTTTCTGTCTGTCAACACATGATGTCCTGTACTTTCATGTCTCATTTTCTCTCTGGCGCATGGTACAACCTGTATGCATCTCTCTAACTCAGATTATGACCTGTGCGTGTCTCACTGTCCACACATTATGACCTGTACTTGTGTGTCTCATTATCTGTCTCTGGCGCGTAGTACAACCTGTATATGTCTCTCTAACTCAGATTGTGACCTTATTTGTCTCGCTGTCCACACATTATGACCTGTACTTGTGTGTCTCATTTTCTGTCTCTGGCGCATAGTACAACCTGTATGTGTCTCCAACTCAGATTATGACCTGTACGTGTATCGCTGTCCACACATTAAGACCTGTACTTGTGTGTCTCATTTTCTGTCTCTGGCGCGTAGTACAACCTGTATGTGTCTTTCCAACTCAGATTATGACCTGTACGTGTTTCACTGTCCACACATTATGACCTGTACATGTCTCTTGTCCTGCAGGTATGATCCCGCTGCACTACGCCACGTGGCAGGGCAAGTCAGAGCCGGTGCACATCCTCCTACAGAAGGGCTCCTCGGTCAACTTGCAGGCGGAGCAAGGAGAGACGCCACTACACCTGGCGTGCCAACACGGACACACCGACGTGGTAGGTGGCAGCACCGTCCTTCCTCCGACATGCAGGATCCTCAGCGTCATGATTTCTATGTCGATACTTACACCAAAACACTTGCAGGACCCACATTGTGGCATAATTTTTATTTCGATACTTACTCCAAACCACTTACAGGACCCACATTGTGGCATGATTTCTATATGGCTCTCTTAGTGATCAGCCTGATGTTTTGGAGTAAGTATCAAAATAGAAATTACTTGGACTGTTATTATCAATTTGTTTTAATTCAGAGATGTCACAGGTTTACTGCAACATTCAGCGCTATGGATCTTGTTGGTTTCCTCATACCTGAAACTGATAAGCTGTCATATAAGTGAAAGTATCTTGAAAGCGGCTCTAAACAGCAATTACAAAATATATATTTAAAAAATCAGGAATGGGTGCAATTAACATTGAAGTCCTTTGTAATGTACCTGCTTAGTTAGTTACTAGATAGATCTTAAATACATGACAAGCAGTAAACTACAGTCCCCCCTCATTATGACAGTCCGATACACAGCGGATTCGAATATAAGGCGGGGGTCAGACGTGGATCCCATTTCTATTTTCATTATTTCTCTGTACTATCATATAAGGCGGGTACTATAACGCGGGGGGTATGTCTTGGACCCCAACTTCAGCGTATATCGAGTTATATATCGAGGGGACACTGTATATGGTATTTAGTTGTTACATCCATTGTAATTGATGGCTATATTTATGATGCATTTGGAATGTTAAAGAGGCTATTGATAATTCTTGTCTACGATAAAGCACACCAATGCGAAATCGCTGAAATACCCTTGAATAGATTGTTAACCTCGAATCAATCTCTCTTTAAAAATTTTTTTGTTGTACAAGTCTCCTAATGCGAGCTGAAATGGATTTGAAATTTATTCCTCAAATTTAACTCCTAAGATGATAATAGGATTTATTACTCAACCCTTATCGCGAACTTTCAAACATTATCATCAAATATTTCAAATTGTTACAAGCCAAGTGTGACATTATCTGCAATAAAACTGCCATTTACACTGGAACGCTTCAACAAAAAGATAAATAATAACGTGCTGACTGAATTATGTACTTTATATGGATTGAAATTCTACGAATTGAAGTGGACGTAGCTACAATACAATCTTGGGTGTCTCCTCTGTCTATAGGAGCATACTGAAACAGACAGTAGTTTCCTAGGACAGTGGTGTTATACTGCATTCTAATGGAATGATATAGAATTAGCAACGCAAGACAATATTGGGAAGATAAACTGTCCTTAGATAATAGAAAAGGAAATTGATTCTTGGATTTTGGAAAAGTTGAAATATATTTGTGATCTTTTTACCTGAAAAGTTGAGCGGATTAGAGTTTTAATAGCATTATTCGCAGTATTTCTTAAATGTTTTAGACAAGCATTATATCTTCTTGAACGCAAATATTATATGAAATTGTTCAAAATGTTTTAATGTAAAAAATAAATTTGTTCAACAATTTGATCCTTTTAAACTGGTTTAATATTAAATGTTTTACTCATTTCCTATACCACTATCAGCTTCATGTGAACATATTTCTATTTCAATAGTTTTTAGTTTATCAACTTCCTATCATAATATCTAAACAATCACACAGAGAACTGCCGACTTTATGAGACCTTTCTAAATTCTCACGGCCATTCAATTCGGGCTTGTATTTCAGAAAATGGTTGTACCGCTGTATGTGTGTAAATCAGGGCTTGCTTGATTTCAGGCTAGACTCCAATATGACCATTTTGTGAAATGTACACTTGGCCCCGAAATTATGAAACTTTCATACTCAACTCAAGCTTGTTTTCATAATATAACATTTGAGCTTGAGCATGAAATCGTACTTGGACAAATTTCATAATCTCAGCCCCATAACCCCCATTGCTTTGAACAGTAGTAGCGAGCTCCGACAATTTGACTTACAACTATTGTAGGCTACAAGAAATGCTTGTAGAAATGCTACATGGTTCCTGATATGGATGTGTGTTTTGTTTCAGACCAACTTGTTGCTACTCCACCATGCAGATCCCACCATGTTCAACAAGGAGCATAAAACACCTCTAGACTCCGCCTGTGAGTTTGGCAGAATAGGGGTACGTGCATCTTACTAATAATGTGTTATGAGTAACAACTGACCTACTATTAATACCTGTTTGCTGACCCACTTTATGAATACCTGTTGGCTGACCTACTTTATGAATACCTATTGGCTGACCTACTTTATGAATACCTATTGGCTGACACACTTTATGAATAATTCTTGTCTGACTTACTTTATGAATATCTACTGGCTGACCTACTTTATGAATACCTGTTAACTGATTGACCTATTTTATGAATACCCACCTTCTAAAAAAAATGTCAAAATATGTCATTGCGGCATGACGAAAAGTCTCAAAACATACCAACTTACTTGATGAACTTTTGTGGGACTTTGGACGTTACTTTCACTTTAAATTCAGATCCAAATAATTATGTCAGATGTAAGTGAGGACCATGGCTGTTATTTCAGTGATGAACAGTCGTGTGTTCAAGGTACAGCCATGTTTCCTACAGCTGGCTACAGTGTTTTCATAAATCTCAACTTTTTTTGGGACATAATTGAGTATCATTGCTATCATAAGCTATATATTGCCAATTAATTTCAAGGTGCTAGCATGGCTTCTACACCAGGGTATCATTTCTCAAAGCTGTCTTACCCACTACTACGCCATAGCGCTCTCGTAAGTGCACGAGCGCCATGTATTAGAGATCGCTACGAGAGTGCTTATGGGGTTTAGTATTCCCCTGAAAAAAAGTTTTGGGCATACTTTAATATCGTGGCCATCATAAGCAATATACAGCCGAGGGTTTCCAAGGTGCTAACATGGCTTCTACACCTGGCTCCAGTATTCTCTTGACAAAGGTTTTGGTCATACTTTAAGATCATGGCCATCACAAGCAATAAACAGCCATGGGTTTCAAGGTGCTACCATGGCTCTAGCACCTGGCTCTAGGATTCTCCAGACAACAGGTAGTTTCCAATGTAATTACCACAGGGGAGAATGTATACATCTACCTCGGCGGACAGTTTACTTACTTCCTTGCCTGGTCCTTCCCTCTTGGGTGTCCACCCATATGGTCAGATAGACAGGTACCTCACCAGTGCAATCACCCCCTTCTGGCCAACACAATCTCTCTCCCCCCCCCCCTTATCCTCCAACCAGTACATGCTCTCCCCTCAAGGCCCTGTCAATCTGCATTAGGAAATGGAAAGCAATTTAGATTTCGTACCTGGGGAATCATTCTTGTCAGCATGATTGAAAGGTTCTTTGTTGTGTGTTTTTCTGTTTGTTTGTTGTGGCAGTTCACGATCAGTTTACCAGTGGCTTTTTTGGAATATCTGGAAAAGAGCATTGGATGTATGTTTTGCATTGGTTTGTCTTTGTTTTCGACCAATTGGTTCTTGAATTGGACATTTCTGTAGGAATAAATGTCAAATTATATGAAAGATAGTTATTTCTATATCTATTCCATAAAGAAAATGGTTGTAAATATATTTAACATATTCCTAAGCAGATATCTCCTATTCTGCTTCAAAATTAATTTTATTATTAACCCCCTTTAAGGCCCGGTGACTTGTACAGAAGTCAAGCACATAATGTACTCGTGTGTTCGTAATATAACTCGGATCAAATTATTTTTTCTTGTTTCTTGTAGATGAATAACTAACAGTTGTAATGATATATGTTTTAATATATATAAATTAATTTATTTTATAGTTATGCTTTTATTTCAAGCAAATCTGACTTCTGTACAAGTCACTGGGCCTTAAAGGGTTAATGTTGAACACCAAGCACGGGAACAACAAGTAGTATCTTATAAAACTGCTCTCAATTGTAGAACAGATAGCAATGTGTTCCGGGGACACTTTCAAACTTAGAAATTTGGTTTAGTAAAGAGAATTAATTAAACTCATCTTTTTTTCTCTCCCAGAATTATTGAAACGAGATGTGGCTGGCTTTGCCATTGGTGGTTTGAGTGGTGGGGAGGAAAAGACTTATTTCTGGAAAATGGTGGACGTTTCAACTGATTACCTCCCCAAAGAAAAACCTCGATATTTGATGGGTGTTGGGTAGGTATTATGCAATCTTTGACATACTCAATGGTCTGTAGTTAGCTTGTTGCCGTCGCCTATGGGCGAGATATTCCCGCTGCAACGTAAAGCAATAATTCAATCAATTATATCACAGTTGGAATCTTTCATCAACTGGCCAGTAAAACACATTCAAGCTTGTAAAATCCATTAGTTTTCTAATCATGGTAATAACCTTTTGCTAGTTAATATAAAATAATCTCAGATATAACGAAGATAAAAATTATCCTTTCTAATATATTCTAGTACTCAACAAAATAAATTAAGGGCCGACAGAATCTTGTTGAATATACATGTACAAGTACATGCATATGGTTTTGTATGACTATTGCAATATGTTTACAGATTTGCTGAGGACTTGGTTGTGTGTTCTGCTCTCGGATGCGATATGTTCGACTGTGTTTTCCCAACAAGGACTGCTGTAAGTGGTTTTAGAACTACAATCATTTGCACCATTTAAAACTATTTTTTAGACAATAAAAATATGTAGAGCAAGGAACTGGTTTATAGGTCAGTGTACCTGGACTTCGTTAAAATTGTTAATGTACGTGACCAAAGATCTTACTACAACGCATTTCAATATTTTCAACTCTTGGGAGAATCATGATTCACCTAGCTAAATGTTGTGGTAATGGCCCCATTTACTATCGGACATAAAATTGAATGTCCAATAGTATAAGGGGAGTAATTACCACAATGTTTAGCTAGCTGAACTAGGGTGAATCAATGCTCAGTGGATATATAAATATGAAAAATGTCAAATGGTATTTTAGCATTTGGTTAATTGAGAAACCTATTTAAATGTTTATTCAGAGGTTTGGCTCGGCACTAACCCCAGATGGCCAGTTGAATTTGAAGACCAACGCCTTTGCCAAGGATTTCCGTCCAATCGACGAGGCCTGTACATGTCCCACGTGCAAGACGTACACACGAGCATACATACACACCATTGTCACACAGGAACCCTTGGCTTGTCACCTGTTAACTGTACACAACCTTGCTTACCAGGTATGTAGCAGATCCCACTGGTAGAACTGCGACAATAACGATATATTTATGTGGTATACAGTATTCGAGAAAAGGTCATTTACTTTTTGAATAAAAATGTTTAACCCTCTCCATGCTGCAAGCAACCGGAGATGCCTGATACAGCAATGTATGTGAATAATCCAGCAGGGAGAGGGTTAAAGATGTACAATTAGATTTTAATGTGCGCGTAGCACTAGATTTGAGGAGTAAATGCGGGTACATTATTTTGTTACTTATCATCCATTTTATTTCCCCAAATCCCTTCCGTCGATCCACATTGGGAGAGGGTATTCGATCTAGCAGTTATATATTCCAAAGAGAAGGTAATTAGAGCTATGTACCCTTTATGGTAGCCTTCAAAGCATGTTCAAAGTGCAACATGTTATCACCCAGGGCCCGTTCAACAGAAGAATAATAGCACTACAAGAGTTATCGCTCCATGTTAAGGTATGGTAGTTGCGACACCTGTAGTGCTATGATCCTTTTGTGGAACGTGGCCCTAGTCATTGGATCAGTGTGTACAGATCTTCCCTCTCAACTCCCTGGGGAATATACAAGACTCTGTATCCATCTTTTGTTCAGGATGTCACCATGCTTCAAATGTTCCACGAATCACAAATCCAATAATTCATTGCTTTTTATGGGTTGGGCCAGATGCAGCAAGTGCAATAAGCTGTACCAGACCTTGTTTATGAACATTCAGCTTTTCTAACACTATGTGTTAAAACTTTCTATTTTCAGTTCTCCCTGATGAAGGGAATCCGAGAAAGCATCATACAAGACAAATTTCCTGAATTTATCAAGGAATTCTTCCGTAGGTATTTTCCCAAGGGAGAGTACCCTTCTTGGGCAATAGAAGCACTAGCCAAAGTCAATGTGAAGTTATGATGCTTGTAATTTAGGAAAATAAAATAATTCAACTATTATTCCTTCATCCAACAGGATTCTTTTGTGGACGTGCCAATCAGATACATCATCTTGATACTATACGCGGTTTTCTTTCTAGCCAAAATCCTACCAAATGCCCATATGCAACATGTGGAATTAACCTTCATCTCTTCTGCAAACTAATGATCTGCTAGCTTCGACAAAGTTTACCTCAATAATGTTGGCATGGTACATTTCTTTTAAAACGTGTATACATTTATATAAATATTTTCATTTAGAAACTAATGATTCTTTTGAGACTGCATTTTATGTCTTGTTCATTTAGAGCAGATCAGGGACACAAAATACCCGAGTGTTAGTCAACAAATTACAACGGAAACGCAATGATTGCGAAATGACCCTCTTGTATGTCTCGGCACAATCTAATGTCTTTTAAAATAAGTCTTTGGCATATGCTTCTAACAAAAGAGTAAAGAATCACAATCACTCCTTTCATATTTAACCATATTACCAATCAATATGTTATAAATGATCGACTTCCCCCATTTCTGGCTCTGAGATTATGGATAGTCTTATTAGTCTACCAGAATTATGTAAACAATATGAGATAACAAAACAAGGTGGGACCATTAACATTAATTTATTTAGAACCAACAAGTAAATTCTGAACAGTTAATTCTGCTGGTTTGTGTGTCCAGATTGGCAACAGTCTGGCTGGATGGCAATGTCCTGGGATAGCTCCTAGTCCAGTGATGCTAGAAGCCAGGTTCCGATTCCACAGAACGACCTACTGCTAAGAAAGCCTTCGTGTTCTACCAACAGCGATAACACACCATCTACCAAGAGCTGCAACACTTAGCGCATGGTAAAGGTGAACGGCTACGTTTTGAATGGTTGAGCACGCAAAGAGTTAACACTCTTCTACTTTACTTAGCGCTACCGTCTCGCACTTGAACGGTGTATTGGATCCAAACACGGTCTTCACGTGCAGTCGGCCAAGGGTTGAAATTAACGGACCGCCGTCTGGACTACCGCTTGCACCAGGAAATGTAGTAGGGAACAACCCTGGAACAGGGTGAAGGTGGAACCTGTGGAACACATGTCAATGCTTGCAGAAGCCATGTATAATAATACACCTATCATAATGCGTAAAGTACCACACATTCTCCAATCGTCGCAAATGGGTGAAAGATTCAGCGACGTTAAACTCCATAATCACTCACTGCACACATTCTCCTAGATCGTATTCACATTAATTATTTTAGTAGCCTACTTGTGACTAGGTATGGGTGGCAACATCTATGACGGGACGTTAAGGAACAACTATCCATATAATACACATTTTGGAACACAAGGGTTCAATCTTAGGCAGTCAAGAGGAAGAGGTTTCAGATATGCACTTGTCAAGCCTTGTCACATGTCTTTACAGGATCCTGTTTCACAAAGCAATGGTAGCGCTATGACCAGTACTCCTATATAAGTTAAAGGGGCAACTTCATACTTGCACGTATTTAATCATAATTTTTTAATATTTTTATTATTTTTCTATATAGTGTTAGCAGTTAGTAAAAAAATATAAAAAAAATATACCATAAATATATAACGCTACTTTACCCATTTAAAACTATGG
>JAUTBQ010171859.1:0-11688 GCA_032361185.1 Lepetodrilus ovalis | reverse complement strand
CTGCATAGTGTGTGTGTGTGTGTGTGTGTGTGAGTGTGTGTGTGTGTGTGTGTGTGTGTGTGTGTGTGTGGGTGTGAGAGAGAGAGTGTGAGAGAGAGGGAGAGGGAGAGAGAGAGAGAGGGAGAGAGAGAGAGAGAGAGAGAGAGAGAGAGAGAGAGTGTGTGTGTGTGTGTGTGTTTGTTTGTGTGTTCACATTAACATGGTAAAATGCATTGACAATTATTGTGTTTATCAGGTTTACGGGATGTGCCCGACGCTTGTGAATGCAAAAATAGCACAGTTCTACAGTGTGTGAACGTAGACACAGCACTCAATTCCGTCCCCTTGAATCTGTCCAGAGGTGTCACAATGCTGTAAGTCTACATGGAAAATATACTCAGCAAAATAAATTATGGGCCTGTGGACATTTAGTGGGGAATCATTCTACCAAATTTCGGAACACGACATGAGGAAGCCGATACCGGTCGTCCTTCAAGGCGTCTGTACATTATTGAAGAGGACCAAGAGCCTGTAGATGTTTAGACATTCTCAGTTGTTAACATAATGTAAAATTTCCAAAAAGGCTATTGGCCTTTAATATATATGTTGTTGAGTATACATGTTACAGTAAGATCGTGTAATCGGTGTTATTACTATACATTTGATAGATTTCGCGAGACCCCTTGCCCTCATGAAATCCCTAACAATGTTAGGGGTTTTACGAAATTCCAGATTTGCATGTATACGATCTTACTGTAACATATAAACGAATACACCCTTAAAGCTTGTGAATGATGAAGATGGTCCAGTGACAATGATGAGGAACGTAAGTGTGTTATTATTAGAACTGATATTTTCACACAGCCAATTATTTAATGCGTTCTTAAAAGCACAGCTGTACACCCTTATATATATTAAAGTAAGTATTCAAGAACAAGTACGCTAAAACTGACAATGTGTGGCATTGTAGCCTCATTTATGAGATGTTTTAAGCTACACGGTCTCGCATATTTGCAAGGCTGAGAAAGAAGCATCGAGATGTGTTATATGTATGTCTTCCGCAGTCTGAAAGGTTGTTGGATAAACATATACTAAGTTCGATGAAAGGTAGTTCTGCGTGCTATACCTTTTTGATATCGAAGAAATTAAATTCAAACAAAAACAAGGAAATTAGAATTTGATAATGACCATGGATGGAAACTAAAACTACATTACAAATTATATAGATATTGATCATCAATATTTAGTTTTCCCTTAAACCAGAATTGTATAAAGTGATGTGTATATGGAAAGTCACATACTATTCTTGTTACATCAACGTGTATCTTTCTTTATGTTTTAGGGACTTTCGTGGCAATCGAATTGATTTTATATCGTTTGATAGTTTTCAAACGCTGGAGAATTTGGAAACGCTGTAAGTACTACATACTGTGGCTAAATGCATTAATGCATTGTATTACATGTACTGAATTTATGTAAAGCCAACTTTATTATTAGATCCAGTATAGTATTGGACTGCTCAGTACGTCCGTTGATACTAGGTTTAAAACATCCCGTCCCCAAGTGGTAGTTTCATGAGGGATTACACTGAAACACGTTGGGTAACCTTCCATTTAATCCCACATTATTCCCATGACAATAGTTTCAAAAATTGCTGTGGGTAATCTATAATTGAGGCACAGTCTGGTAGTAGTGATATTAATTTACCGGATAAGTTGACGCCAAAATGATTCCGTAAAATATACCATGCATATATGTATTGACTAAGTTACATCAATCGTATAATTTACTCTTACAGGGTATTTACGCACTCCTATCTACGGACGATCAAATCCAAGACATTTTACAACTGCAGGAAATTAAAAGTGATGTAAGTCGAATGTTTACCCTCTAGCGCCTGCAACACGACAGCTTGGTTATATATTCCCCAGGGTGTCGAGGCGGAATCTGATTGCAAATTGATCCATTGACCGGGGAAATAATGTGAACGCCAATGAGCAGCGATGGCTGGAAATTAAGCGCTAATACCATTATTATCTGCGCTTCGAGCATGTCTTTCCGTATGGAGTCATTGCATTATAAATGTACAATTATTATAATTATTAAAGTTATGAACGATTATTAGAATATACACGCAGTAATAGAACCATTAATATATTCTACTGATTAATAATAGTAGTCCACATACGCTTCATAACAACAATGAACTTTTCGTTCCTCTACTAAAGTCACCAGTACGACATTTACAACATGTGATATGTTATATGTAAAATGTCGAATCGGTTAGAGACGAGTTAGCATTCTAGCGATGCAATAGTGATTTAAGCAGTAACACGTGGCCCAAATGCAATAATATTAAGCATTCACTTGTGGAATATCAATAAGCTCGAATACCCAGGCTGCGAGGTTACGAAACGTTTTACGATTGTATGCTCAACAGTGCTCCAGATAACTTTTTGCACGATTGAGTAATTACCCCTCAATAACTAATATAACTCGATTGGGTATTTTTATGTAGCGATGCAGTTTTTTTAGTTAAGATTATAGCCGCTTACGCGCTTACTACGCAGTAATTAATTCACAGAACACAGGGCAGCCTGATGCGCATCCTCGAAAACACAGGCCATAATGACTACACTTGGACCCTGCCTATCTAGAACTCTGTAATCTCGAATGAAAGGTCATGGTGAATACAATTACAACAAAACAGAGAGCTCCACTGCTCAATGCGGGTAGATATTTTTAGAGCACACGTAACACCCACGCAACATTCGCATGTCTAGTGGAGCTCTCCGATTGGTTGTAATGTAATGTATTCCCCATGACCGTTCTTTTGAGAAAACAAGAGTTCTAGATAGGCAGTATTTCCAGGCTATTTGACGGAGGTTAGTGTAGTCATACTGGCCTGTGTTTTCGAGGATACCTGATGCCATCTTTTAATATTGCATAATTGTGGTTTAGCCTTGATCGTACATACTGACATCTGTAATAAATGTCTGTCCTATATTCAAATAGGCTGGTATGCACACAATATTTTTGATGGGACAGAATAATGTTCCGAAGTTTTTATTGAAAATTGATGATGATATACTCAAGATTAACATAGAATTCACTCTAATGATTTTAATACAATTGGGTATTCAGTTTTTTTACTCACTGCAATTATTTTCAATTGGGTTTTCTGTCATTTTCATGGAGTATTTTACTCAAATACTCGTCTTATCTGGAGCACTGCGGCTAAACTCAGTTTTGTTCAGAAATCCCTATGCAATAACGTTGAGTTGAACATGGACTCATATTCAAAACGGTTCCATAACCTCGGCGCCTGTGTATCCTTTCACGAAGCTTTCTTAGCAGTGTATTAGCTATCGGCAAAGCAAGCGCTACCACTCTCGTAGTGGATAAGAGAGCTTCGTGAAAGGATACCATGGGTGTCATTTCACGAAGCTCTCTTAGCAGTGTATTAGCTATCGGCAAAGCAAGCGCTACCAGTTTCTTAGTGGATAAGAGAGCTTCATCAAAATATACCCTGGGAATTCTTTCACGAAACTCTTTTACCTGCTAAGAGACTGGTAGCGCTCTCTTAGCAGTGTATTATTACATAAGAGACCTTCGTGAAAGGATACCTAGATCTATATTTCCCGACAGGGTCTAACCTAAATCTAGGCCATTTCCTGCTATAGTAAAAGCATGGCATACGACCAGATTTACGCCCACCTCGTGAAAAGCAGCCCTGGGTATCCTTTCACGAAACTCTTAGCAGTGTATTAGCTATCGGCAAAGCGAGCGCTACCACACTCTTAGTGGATAAGAGAGCTTCGTGAAAGGATACCCTGGGCCGGAGATTACCAAACTTTCTTAAGTACGATTACTTCCTCCTCAACTTAAATCTTTTTCACAAATCCCCATATATAAATCTGAACTTGAGCATGAAATCGTTCTCAAAAGTTACGTACTATCCGGACTTTTTTCAAGGCCATTTCTATTGCAACCTTTCGCTTTCAATTTAGACATCTGACGGATAACAGAATAACAGACCTGCCTGAGGACATATTTCCCGAGGCCAACAGTGTTGAAGTGTTGTAAGTAATGTATTTCTCCCTAGCATGATGGATATAGCAGCGTGATTCTCTAATAGCAAACTAAATCAAACCACCACGTTCATATTGGTTCAACCTCAGCATGTAGTCTACGAGAGGAGTAACTATAATGTTACATACAATATTATTTTGAAATGTATTTTAATAAAACGGTAGTCGCATATATGTCATAAGAGCAGAGTTATTGGGAATATTCTGATTGTTTCTCAGGAAGTAATTACGTAAAAAGACAATTGTCTCCCATGTGCTGATGTTTCAAATGAGAATGTCCTGTCGTCATAAAACTTGATAGAGGTCATTATGCTCTAACCACGAACTCGCTTTGTGTTCAGTTTACGACCTCGACATATCGCGTGATGTAGAGTTATGAGAGTATGCTTTATGTAGTGTTTGCTTATTTAGCTAACTTGTACATTAACTGTACATCTACTAGGAAGGTGCACTGACCTACATTGTGTACTAAACATGACCCTTTGACAAATTACCTTGTCAAGTCGATATTTACAAACACAGAATTATTCATATTAATTCCGAACAGGTAACCCCTTCATTTCCGCATTAATTATTTTGTTGTTGTTGGCCTTTGCTAAAATGCATACATAGAGAATCTCACCCTCATGTGTTTTGATATAGTTGTTATCCTACGAGTTGATAAAAGTAATGTAAATACGAGGCTTTGCCGAGTATTTATGGTACTTTTATCAACTCGTAGTTTTGATGTAGTTGTTATCCTACGAGTTGATAAAAGGAATGAAAATACGAGGCTTTGCCGAGTATTTATGTTACTTTTATCAACTCGTAGGATAGCAACTATATCAAAACACACGAGGGTGAGATTATAGTGAACTAGCACTATAAAAACTGGTGGAAATCCAGACTAGTCAAGCAGTATCCTACCGTCATGTTACGAATATCATGTAAATTCGATACGTCTAAGTAAACACTATCAGCTGACAGCATGATCTAGCGCAGACGATGTTTTCATGCAAAAAAAATATGAAAACAGAAATATTTCCACTCCATCTTGATAATTTTTGATAACACATTTTTCAAAATACTTCTACATTCAATAAAAAATGTGTTGCATTACAAACCCGTATTTTTCTTCTTCACAGTGAGGTAAGAAATGCCTTTCAGCAGCAGCGATGGCACGCTCTCTAGAGTGTTAACCCATCTGGAAATAAAGGATACCAGCATACTAATGATCTGTATACCTGAACATTAATACAATAATTACATTCAATGAGGAAAAATCAAAGGTGTTATTATTTAGCATACCCACCTCTCATGTTTCTCTGCATCGACACATTGGTTCCAGATTCCGAGAAGTTTGGCAGCTTCCGGCGGAATCTCATCCGAGGCATCGTCTTCTGTCTTCACCTCCGTCTTTTGTTCGAGGCGATACACCTCCAGTTCATACAGCGTCGACGATGGATCGCAGAACGTCTATAACAGTGACACAGCTACATTAATCAACATCAATAGATCTACCTCAGAGCAGTCTCCACTATTATTTTCGCTGTAGTACAATTTTGAAATAATCTCATAATTATATATGCAGACTGGAACTCTTTAACAGATTTAGTAGTAATTTGGGCGTGACTCACCGCCAGGGGAGATATGAAGGTCTGGAGAGGGTTGAAAGACGACTGAGGGTACGCCCATGTCTCATCTCCCAGCTCATACATGTCCATCTGATGATAACAACAATGTGATAAAAACAACAACATAGTGACAATAACAACATCATGAAAACATTTAAACAGTACCATGATCTAGAACTCTTAGAGAAACTTTCAAAAATAATTAATACCGGTAATTAATTAATAAAAAAATATCCCCTTTTTGCATTTTTCCCCGTATACGGTACATGAGAATTAATGTGTAAGATTCAGTGGTGGGATAAAAGTTAAGCAAGTGAATGCAGGAATTTTTCAACTGCATCCCTAGACATGGATATATACAGTTTTGTTATGTAGTTATTCCTATCAGAGACTCAATGCTCCGAGCGCCTTTGAGCAGTTCCTATAGCTGGATACTGGCGCTTTATAAATGTATATTTTGATAGATTGATGATGACACAGGTGCCCTCCTACCGTCATCATTCCAGAGTCGTCTCCAACAACGTCATCCTCCGACGACGAAATATCTTCATAACCAACTTCGTCATCGCCCTAGCAACAAAAGTCTCATAATATTGCAAATAAGCGTGATTTAATGCACAGCTGCATTTTAGAGCTTAGGATATTCTAGGTGGCAGAAGAACAGAAAAAACTTTGTTATCCAGAAATGGAGAAATATTATTCTCATATAACATAATGCATGTAACCTATATCTTACTGTGCAACAAGATGCCATAAGGGTTGATTAATATTAGGAAGCTGGGAGTTGATTGTGCAAGCAGGGAATTGGTTGTGCTTAATTTACCGTAATTACATAATTCAAACCATCTAATAATTCAAAAACATAAATTGTCAACAACAAAAAACATTTTCCAACCCCAAAAATACGAACATGACAAAAGGTTTTCAAATCTTAATTTTCTAAATATTTGAAGTCATTTTTCTGTACGTTGAAAAGCACATGATGGTAGATCGATATTTTACTACTAAAATACAATCTTATAATATTTCAGACATGTAGACCAATATATTGGCCATAGTCAGTGCTGATACTACTATGCATACATCTCTACAATAAAACAATGCTACGTTCATATTTCACAAACCTAATCCGTGACAAATCTCATCAAAAGCAACAAAGCCATGACATGTCCGGATTTTAATAAACAGGAAGGACAGAGACTACTATTGTTCAAAGCAACAGGAAGTATAATGTTAGCTTGTTCAAATGATAACACAACATTTACTCGAAGGCTCTAGACTGCCCTACAGCACGTACCGGCAGCTCTCCGTCTGAGAAGAGAGCATCACTGGGCGACTGTTCCGGTGTCAGTGTCTCGTAGATAGCAGCAGCTTGAGCGTCATCCAGAATTTCACCTGAAACAAACACGCGTGCTAGTCACATGGTAATCCATCTCCAATTACCTCCCTTATCACCTGCATCAACCTCCCAAAGGTGATTACTTTAACATCATGCAGACAGTAATATACAGACATTGTCACGTACAGTTGTGATTTCAGTAGAAAACAAGCTTGGGCTACAGACCCCAAGACACATTCATGGAAAATAAGTTCTGCACATCTACAGAAAATTGCCATTCCTAAAGATAATGTGTCAGGTTTGTAAATGGGTTTCTGTCTGCGTACCTGCTTCAGTTTCCTCTTCTGGAGGGAGCGGTGGCTCCGGGGGATGCTGCACTTCACGCATTATAGGCGACCTTGACCTGGACCTCTCAAACGACCCTGACCTTATTCTAATAGGCGGCCCAGTTGGGGTGTGAGGTCGAGCTTCCTTCTCCTCGAAAGCTTTAATCCTTTCCCTTTCCTTCTCCTGTTCCCTCTCTTCTCGTTTTTGCTTCTCCCTTTCCCGTTCTCGCTCGCGTTCCCTGTCTCTTTCCCGCTCTCGCTCCCTGTCTCGTTCCCTTTCTCGGTCTCTCTCCCTGTCCCTTTCCCTGTCCCTTTCCCGTTCTCTTTCTCGATCCCTTTCCCTCTCGCGCTCTCTCTCCCTGTCCCTCTCCTTGTGATAATCCCTGTCCCTGTCTCTGTCGTGATAGTCTCTGGGTTCCCGGGAGCTCTCCCTGGAGCTGTTGTAGTCCCTGTTGTCGCTGTCCCGGGAGTTTCTCCTCGACCTGCTGTCCCTGTCCCTGTCTCGGTCCCGGTCCCTATCCCTGTCTCTGTCCCTCTCCCGATCTCTATCGCGGTCTCTGTCCCTGTGGAAGTCCCAATCATACGAGTCTCTGGACCGCGAGTCCTCATGCATGTCCCGGGGGTCGTACGGCTCTTTGGGCTCGGGAGGGAACTCGCGGAACTCCCTCTGGGGCTCGTGGGAGTCCTGCTCCCGGGACGGGTCCACCGGCGGGACCGGAGGGAAGTCCCGTGCGGTCTCCATGACAGCGGGTGGGGGCACGGGCTGCGGGGTCCCGTCGTAGGCTGATCTGTACATGTCTACTGGGGGCACAGGCTGGGGAACGGGGGGTGGCTGAACCTGGGGTGGGACACCATGAAGGAATGGCGCCTGTTGCTGTGGTTGTTGAGCTGCCTGCTGTTGTTGTTGTAGCTGCTGTTGTAGTTGCTGCTGTTGCTGCAGAGCCTGCTCAAAGAGGTCCAGGGGGTGCTGCTGGGTGGGGCGCGGCGGTGGCTTCACCTCCACCTCGTGGTCAGGTGTGGATGAACCTCGTAACTCTGCAACATACAGTAACACATAAGTGGATAGCACCTCTGCAATTACAAACCCAAACAGACCCTTGTCCAATGCACTTTTCTCTATTGACCTCACATGGGAGTACATTAATACACTAATCTTTTCAAAGCTTTTCGAATTGGGGTTTAGAGGCCCTTTCAAGATTCTAAAGCTAATTTCAGTATACTTTAAAAATACATAGATTCAAAAAAGGTATTTAGTTATGGGCCAAGTAAACTCAAGTGAGTGATCACTTCCTGGTAGCTCTACTCTATAGTTTACAATTGTAGTTCTAGTCAATTAAGATAACAAGATTTTCTTTTAGTTTTATTATAATTAACAAAATGAAAAATTCTTGCAAACTGAGATGACATTGTTACTGGCCCTCTAGCATGTTCTTGCTCAGCGACTACACTCGAGACAGGAGGAATATGGGTTGTGAGAGAGCTATTGTATGTTGCAGCGATCTATCGAGTGCGAGTGACCACTGAGTACCATACCCTGTGTCTTGGGTCTGGGAACCGTCTGGGGCGGCGGCGGTGGGGGTGGCGGGGGAGATTCACGGTCAGGCTTGACCACCACAGTGGTGATAGAACCGTACACAGCTAGCGTTATAGTGTTAAACCAGCCCTTGAGGATCAGGCCATCGGTTGGTACCTGTAATCAGAGCAACCATCAGTATGGTAGTCAGTGTTAGAAATGAAGAAAATAGTAATGAGGTCATGGTCCATATGTCAATATTGATCAAATCTGAAATTTACAGGAGGTCCTACAGATGTACTCACATCTTGCTCAGGTTGAAGTAAAATTGAAACATTTTCTTTGAAATCCAATCTGCAAAAGACCGTTTAATAATGATTAACATATTTACATGCATAAATAAGTTCTGTATGGTACACAGAACTGTAAATGGGTTACATGGAATAAATATTATAGTTTTTGTTGGTGTATTTTTCTACCAATGAGCACACAAGTGTAAAACAATGGGGTGTAAAACCTCTATAATTGCTAAAGATATTTGATTAACAAGCATATTTGTACCATGTACAGAGATGTGGAAAGGTATAATTTTTAAAAAGGAATATATGCAACAATTAAATTTTAGGGTAAAAGGGAAGGACTATGTTGGGCTATAGAATATATTTTTTTTTACAGGTGATTGAACCCCAGAAAAACAGCACATTTCAATATCAATGAAAACAGTTAAATATTTTATTATCATATTTACTCACAGCAGCAAATTTAACGAACACAAAAATGATATAACAAGTAATTGTAGTACGTACATTCCCAACTTCTCGAAGGTTGATGCATTCGGGGTGCTCAAATTATTAGCATACAGCTCGAGTTTAAAATTGGAAGGATTTGTAGCCCTGTATAAGAAAAGAAAAGGTTTGCCATGAATACAATACAAATAATAGATGAGACAGACATTAAGTCAATGTTACTTTTATTGTGTAAAGATTTACAGAATACATTAAAAATATTAACATTATTTCAATATTTGTCAACGGTTGAACGATTGCAGTTGGGAATTACCCGAGTCTGATCCCGCCTCTGAAGTCAGCCTGCACCTGTGTGCGTAATGGAATCACCCGCACCTCGCTGATCACAACGGGACACGGGAACTGAACAAGATCTAAATTCAATTCCTGTCAACAGACATTAGAAAGAATAATAATATCATCTCTTTAATGCATGCAAGAACAGTGTAATTGGAATATTTCAGATTCATGATTGGGATATTAATTGGAAGGCAACTCTAAATAAAATATGCTTTATTCCAAATAAATTAATGGTGCACATGAGTGTCAATGATGCTCTGATGTCAAGTTATAATTTTTGGAGGTACACAAGGAATGAGATATATGCCAAGTTAAATAGACTGAATTTTTAGTTCCAATTTGGCACAAATTTACTATCTAAAGCTGTGATTGGGTGCCTTTAACCCTCTCCCTGCTGGATTAGGCACATACACTGCTCTATAGGGCATATCCGGTTGCCTGCAGCAGGGAGAGGGTTAATTAAGCAGGGATGAAAATTAACACTAGCCTGCTAGCCCAAGCCATTTCTCCAAATGCTAAAGGTATCCTAAGGGCTAGGAGAAATTCATGTTTTTGTAAACATTTGTTATTTGTATCACTATTTGGGCTAGTAAGTTTTATAGGTAAGTTTCCATCGCTGTTTAAGCCTTAAGGATAAGAATGACAGGGTTCGCAATTAACACTCGCCGTCTCGTCCACGCCATTTCTCCCACTGATAAACGTATGCTAAGGGCGAGTAGAAATTCATAACATTTGTTATTTGTATCACTAGGTGAATAAGTTTTAAAGTTAGTTTCTATTCCTGAATGAGGTAATCAGTTAAGATGGAAACTTCAATCTGCTTTTAAAAAAACACTAGTGTATTATCCGTTAATATTTTAATATTTGTAACACATACTGGATAATTTTTATATAGAAAGATCGTTTAAATAATTATACCTTTGAATGAATGAAAAGGCGAATTTACATAGGATAAATAGATTTGCAAATTCATAGATGTGTAATATTGTACATTAGTTCAAACCATTGCTTGCATGATTACTTCGTTATTCTAGTGTAAATAATTATCTCATTTATTCAATAACCATTGATACTGTAAAGTAGTCCTCTCAGATATCAGCTGTTTGTTTGTTTTTCTTGTTTAGACAAGGATAATCAGTGATAACCGGCTCATAAATGTATAATTTCCTCAGGATCATAATGTAAATAATCATTTTGTGGAATATTTTACGTTCACTGACATTGTCTACAAATTACAATCGGTAATTTGACCCAGTTTTCTGTAAACAAAACACACGAACACTGCCGCGAAGAGCGATGAACCATCCGCTATTTGTATTAAGTGGCACACCTACTATCATTTTAGCATGATGTAATGCATTGTACTGGAGACAATGGTATTTGCATAACCATCAGTTGAGATTGAGCAGGTTGAGTCCGACAAACACGAATCGGAAGCGACTTTCAGAAAGTGTACTGTGCACGGCGTTAGTGGCATATATCACCACAACGAATATGCCTAACAGATGTAATGGAATAGCAAGACATCTCAGTTTCAATCAGCAATATGTTGGCTCAATGCCCATATCAATATACCTCCGTGTGTTCATGAGAAAACGTATCAAAGAACAGCAACTCGACCTCACGCTCACAGGCGTCGGCCATATTTCATCTCGTTCAAACCACGCACCTTGCGAGTATCCTCCCTTGAACAAATTCGCAACCGTCCACCCCTCGACATGTAAATGGATTAGTCGGCTCCC
>JAUTBQ010171848.1:0-11689 GCA_032361185.1 Lepetodrilus ovalis | reverse complement strand
AACTTTTTTCATTTCGTTAGCAACACATTGTTACATTTTTCGCTGCAACCGCTGACGAAAAATGTAACAACAAAAAATTGTTACATTTTTCGTACATCGTATACGAAAAATGTAACAAAAAAAAATATTTTGTTACATTTTTCGTACATCATGTACGAAAAATGTAACAAAATATTTGTTGTTACATTTTTCGCAGTTGTTACATTTTTCGTTGCATCACACCACTTCCTGTCACTTCAAGGCAAGCAATTCAAGACATGATATTTTTTAGAATAATAGTCTATTGGTGAAGTGAACTTTGCAATAAGGTATGTTTGCTGGTATTTGACTCACTGGTTTACTAGTTCTGCTTAAATATATTAACACTATCGGCTATGGGATTTCTAGTGGTGGCACGTAACTTATATTGGTATTTACTTTCTATTGAAGTTCCCATCTTTCGAACATCAACTTTCAAATACGTATGTTTATACTGTTAAACAGTATTATACACATATATGTATTTGGAAGTTCCAATATACATACGCATGTAGCTAATACCACATTACATTTATATATTTTGAGAGGAAGGAAAGGAAAGACAGGTAGATGAGGAATCTATAATTAGATATATATACGTGTACACACAGATAGATAGACATATATACATACATACATACAGACAGACAAACAGTCAGACAGACAAACAGACAGTTAGTCAGACAGACAGATAGACAGACAGACAGACAGTCATAGGCAGGATGCCAATCATAAAGTGTGTTTGTGTCTGGCTCATAACAAAGCCTGAAATATAATACAGACAGACAGACGTGACATGTTATTAGGTCCCCGTTGAGAACGACAAAGACAAATAACGTAGTGATGTTAATATAGTGAATGAATGCATGACGTATTCGGAATATAAAGGTTTGGCCATATACTCAGTTTCGTTATTTTGGTTGTACATTCCAAAAGTTTATGCAATTGAAACTGACTGAAATATTAGCATAATTCCGTCTATCTCAAATTAGACATTAATCAGTGTTCGCTTACATTTGTGCTAGACAAATTACCTAGACTCTAGTAGAAGAAAACCGACCTATGGCCTAGTCTACCATCCAGTGTTAGAAATTAAGAAAATAAAAAGAGGGTCCTTCTCCAAAGTCCCAATGTTAATGGTGGTCAAAGCGTAGTTTTCAGGGGGTCCCACATACCTTTAACATTGCAGATTTTCAAATGGCCCAAGGACCCTATTTTATTTCGAAATCTGTTACCAAGGTCTCCTGGGGTCAAGGACACCAGTACATAATGACCGGAAGTCAGTTTATTGATCCGGGTCGTATTCTATTACACTTAACCACGTCATCACCACGTGGTACCTAACTCTTAATTCAATATTGTTAGATTTAGTTATGGCACCCAAGGTCTATTAGGTCTGAAGCACGCCAGAAGACCCTCCCCGACTCCTGCCAGTGTGATCCTTATCGTTGAGTGGTCTAGTTAGTTACTAGCATTCACCTGAGCGCGGGAGCTGATAAGTTGATGTAACAACTAGTGTATTTACAATTAAATCTACGGTGGCATATGTCTGCTTAAAACACTGTATTAAAGGTCGTAAACAGCACGACCAAACCTGCATCAGCTGCTGTGCAAGTTGCAACAGGAAGTAATGAACCGTTAGATCTACGGATATCGTAAAATTGTCTCCCTTTGAAGTACATTGTGGCGCATTTATGTCAATTTATAACTGGGTATTTAACCCAATCGATGTAGAGAAGTATGCCAAGATTAGCCAAGTTCTATATATTTTCTGTAAACACAATTATACCTTGATTTCCTGTGTCGGTAGTTTCAGAACAAGACTTGATTACTGACTCATTGCGAATGATTCATGGACTATATCAGTGCCTTCAAACGCCGGTCGAACACATCTGTTTTAATAATATCCAACGTGTTGAGATTGCGTTCGGCTTAAATCGCATTAGTTAACCAAACTATCGTAGCAGTATCACTGCATTGCTCATGGTAATTACAATCAATAGTGCATCCCAGTGTGCGCTGAGTGTGCGAGATGTTATTTGTACGAATCAACCATCTGATATTTACGAAAGAAATTATTAAAATTATTCCATTTTTCAAATGCAATTTGTACGTATTCCTGGGAGTTGGTAATTATAGTAATTCCATTAGAGTAACTGCTGCGTGGTCGACCACAATCCATTCCTGGCAACATTTAAAGCAATTACCTTGAAACTTTAAAAAAATGACACGGCAACATGCAAACAATGGCCTGGCAATATTCAAATTAAAGCCTGACAATAGTCAAATACTGATATGGATTTATTCAAATTTAGATTTTCCTTGGAATATTCAAATTGACGTGCCGACTAACTTTCAAACAAATACCTCTCAGCGTATCAACATATTCAACAACGGTTGCAGCATTCACTCCATGGCCTAGAAACATTAAAACATTGGCCACCAATTGTTGATAAATCGCATTCGTTCAACACTTCCTACACGCTTGTCCAGGCCGTTGAACGCCAATCTCATGCAGGTACTAACCAATCAAAGTATTGTATTCTTGCACTGACACACATCGACACATGCTCCGAATTCGTCGTATTGACTTTAAAACACTTTCCAGATAATGAAAGATAAATTAAAAAAAAAAAAAAAACACATTTAAACTTTAAAAGAATGTAATCATACTTAAGATAGTTAAATGGAACAGTTAAATGGAACAATAAAACTACATACACTGTATATACACATACACACAAAAACCACACATGGAAACGTATTGATTGTTTCAAAAGCACAAAACCTTTCCTTATTGCAAAAACTGGAACAAATTACATTACGGCTTAGAGGAATCCCACAGGGATAGGAGATACGTGTCTGCTGAACGTAAGACTAATTTCCTAGTCCGTATAATATGCTTCCAAAATGCTGAGTTCACTTATATTTTTAGTCAATCACGGAGCGAGAGAGGGTATTTTCGCATTTTAGTCTGAAAATTGTATTATCGCCCATCTTACGGGTTAGTATATCGAATCTAGGCACTGTAATTTCGAAAGTGATATGTTTATAATTATATAATGCGATTGATTTCGTGCATTGCACGTAAACAAAACAGAAATATAGTTCTTCTTAGTTCAAGGATCAGTATTGATATATGGATACACTTTACGTGAGCGATAATCGTTGCTAACTCACGGGCTACTAAATGCAGCTCTGTTGTTATACGCGATGGTAACGGTTTATCTCGTTCTTCCTACTTTAAACGATATATAAATGTTTGCCGTATTTGTCGTAATGGAAGCGTGACAAAGCACTGCTACCATCAAGTATGGCGTCTCAGTGAATACCGTACACATAATGGCGGAGAATATTCACGTATTTCTTATGATTTCGACGTGGTTACATTACAAAAGTGTCGACGATCGTGGACGATCCTTAACGGAATCCTTCCTGATTCTAGTGGGACACCGTTAAGCATTGGGTGTCCTGGGGGTTCTTGTGCCGGACAGTCAACTTTCAGACGTCGCCTCATCGATATAGTTGGGTGTCCTTCACATGAGACTTCCAGGACACTCACTTCAGTAGTGTCCTACTAGAGGACCTGTAAACTGATTTTCGACGTTGTATTGCTGTGTCCATGCGATGCAGTGTCTTCGAGCAGGAGGCAGCCATACGCCAGTATGAACAATAATTAGAATTTATACGAACTAGCTTTCTTTGTTTCCTTTAAGCATCCATGTAGTTTTTCATGTAGGTGAGTTAATGTTTACTGGTAGTTTTGTACATTTGAATCGACATAGAAAATGACATATGACTATCTTAGCCACGGCATCTTCGCAGATACAGGATCCTAACAAAATCCTAACAGGATCCTGGCAGGACACTTTCACCTCGGGTGTCCTGTTTGATTTGTTAGCATCCAAGACACCTAACAGGACAGTCAGCTATGATTTACAAACTACAAGCTGTGAAATTTTAGATACTCATATTATTATCATCGCGTCTATTCGGACACAAAATATACAACGTTGCTCTGAGTTTGCAGACGGCATTTCCGGTACGGAAATTCGAAAGCGCCACCTAGTGGCCCTAGGTTTGTTGGGATATTGAAAATTCATCGTAATCGTCCGTCAATGCAGTCCGATGCTTTATCAATCTCCAGACGCGTATGCCAGTATTAACACTAAACAGGACGTGACTGTTACATCACGATATTGAGGGGAAACCTCACCTCAGACGTTTGGTGTTTCACCCCAACTCATCCACTACCAAAGTAATTGTAATCCTACAAGGACAGACAAACTTTGATCCGGGTTGCTACGGGTTTTTTTACAATTAAATCGCATTTACATCAATGTTCTGCGTCAGCTCTCACAAGGCGTACGGTAATGACAACGCCAATATCTCCTCGGAGCTTGGACGTTCCCTTATCATGTTAATGCTAGATGGTAACGTGGGTATAATTGAGTACGTGGTTTATATTAACGTGGCCCCTCGTTTTAGAACAAATTCTGCAACGCTGCTAACTGGCTCGCTCACATCCCTATGCACCAATCATGGTGACTCTTAACTTAAAAACATATCGGAATGTATTGCAAGTTGCCATCTGATGGTCATAATTAAACTGCTATGGGTGAAAAGTCGAGTTTTACCAGAGAGATTTAAATAAAAGCATGCTAAAATAAATATAGAAATACATCATAATAAATAACGCAATCTCTACAATGAAAGAACTTCAAGGGAAACAGTGTAGTTTCCAACATATTAAAGGCATACTATCACGGCTGGTTGACTATATAACTGTCAAACGAATTTCTATCTGCGACTACTTACGCTTGATGTGTCCACCCAAAAGTTGTTATTTACTGATGCACTTATTCATCAACACTTGATAGTTAACACCAACTTCATTTTATATGAATTAAGGTTACGGACCATTAATTATCTTGTCTTTGATGCATCACCTGATATGTGAAGCAAAAGGGTAACGATATTCTTTCGTACTACCACTTTTGCGTCATGTCTCCTTGCGTAAATATAAATGAAGTAAAAAGAACTACGACCATATTCCGGTTGTCATAACTGGCAAAGTCCAAAATGGAATTTTGCCTATCATACAGCGGGGGAAAGGTTTTTGGAAGTACAAACATGAGTATATGTATGCCAGGTGAATGCACTTTGCAGTTGTAGCTTAGAACTAGTCCAAAACAACCATAGTGTAATTAGACGTTAACGTCGCCAAGGATCTAACTCGTTCTTCGTGTTCATTGGTCCTGCCACTGTAGTCAACGTTTACAAGCACCTCATGATGACACTAATGCAGACATATATTCAACCTAAAACACTTCCTTTCCAACGCTATTTTATCATATATTTCTTTTCTGTTTACGGTATGAGATAATGACTCTTCCATTAAGCACGACGACCAATTTGCCATCGCGCATTCTGGCCAATTAACGAGACCGGTTCATCCAGTTTGACAGCATAATATGCGTTACTTAGTTAAAATCAACGTCGTCAACGTTAACTGTTGTCGCTGTCCGTGGTTTATATATGCATTTGCATGTGATCAATGCATATCATGCAAAGAGCCGACCGAGTATTGGTGGAGACGTGACATTAGACAATTAAAAGAGGAATTAACCGGTGGAAAACACATGACATCTTAACTGTATAGACACGTACAAAAGCCGGTATGCTTGTTTTTCCGTAACTGATCGATTAAGTAATTATCACGTTTATTCAAACTGTCAAGGGTTGGGTTTATCATTCCTTTGAGAGTCTGGCCAGCGCTTCTCGAAAGGGACGTACTGTAGTCCTGGCCTAAGTCAGAGCCTATGCCATGCTTTTCACTATAGCAGGAAAATGACGTAAATCTTAATTTGGGCTCAGACCGCCGGTACGATTCTTTCCTGAAACGCAGACTTTTCATCTCTTGTCCAAAACAGTGTAACTTCAAGACAACATTAATAACTCAAACATTATATACAGCCATAGACTTCACCATTGCTGAGGTTGGCGTTGAGGTTACCTTACCATTACGCCGTTTTGTACAGGGTGTACTGACGAGCGGAGCACGCGAAATTCATGTAGATTTGACGACCTGCTAATTACATAAGACACTGTAACTGCTATCGGTGGGCACAGGCTGACGTAAATTGGACCGTATGCAGTCGTCCACCTGACATTCTGCGACGTGGGTATGCTAACTATCTGTCTTATTGGCAGGAAGGTCTGGGACTACCGTGGAAATCTCGGTAGAATCCGAGAAATAAATATAGACGATAAACTTCCATACAAAAACATATAGAAATCGTAAGAAGGACAAATTGTTATGTTATGGTTTTATTTAGGCTAATGCACACATTGCTATCGATGTTACGTGTCTGCTGGTTAACTATTCTATGGAGGTCATAACCTTATATATACATATCACAGACCGACAGGGGAATGTATCAGGTTACAGTTGTAAAGGCTGTGAGGTCAAATCCCGTTAGGAGACCGGAACTGTAACGTGCGCATAGCGGAAGTCAGTTTGCTACACCGCAATCGTGAGGTATTTTGGGTATAGAGTGTACGTGTATCACCCTCTGCTTATCCTCATCAGCCGTGATTGATGTAAGGTATATAGTTACAGCGGAGTTGTATCAGTTTCTCCTCCCACCGTCACCAAATCACGACTATAGCTCTGAAATACTGTGGGAAGTTGTAACACTGCTAACTCCCAAGTCTCAGATTCAATCTCTTGGACAGGGAAAAGTACATATATTGGAAATTATCGTCGATATTGGTTAACTTCAAAGCAGATTAGCTTGCCAATAACTTACACATCACCCGACCATTACTCTCTCGTTGTAATCCAACCAGGCTAACGATGCTCGTGGCTTCTGGAACCAAAATTTCACGCCGTTTTGGCTTGCATTTAAACATGCTTGTTAGATGTGTAATGGGATATGAAATACCTAATTACATATAAATAGCCTTTTCTGCTGATGCACACACATCGCCTTGTGTACGTTCATCGGACACAGCTTTTCCAAACGTCTTCGGGGAAATTGTTCACCAGTTCGATTAGCTGGTTCCATCGATGTCGAAAGAGCTTCTTATACGACGTGTTTGCCCAATGCCCGTACACCTTGACAAGGATAACACGTAACGTGCGTCTTCGTGCGCGATCAATTGCGTCAACGGACGAGTTCATTCCTAACATGCGTGAACAAGCGACTCGCGTTTAATGACACTTGCTCCAGTGACTCCGAAATCCAATGGTGTTTCCTTCCCTTCCCTTGTCTGTTCCCCGAGCAGGTTCCGGGGAAGATCTCGACACGTCAAGTGCCACTAGTTCCAGTAACTGGCTCAGTGAGAGATTGAATGTGAGGCCTGACAGTCTCGTTAATAACGACGGAATTACTGTCTTACGCGAGAGCAGGCAACTACAAAGGCAATTTGTCTGCTAAGCGTTGATCAGCCTTAAAGTTCCAAGATGCCATTTGCGGTGAACCTACAATTGTTTTTAAAAGTATATTTGTATGTGATGAGGGAGTGCTCTAATAGTCATCTGTGTTTCGTGGGAGGATAACCTACAATCACCATCCTCTATGGTATTACTGTGTATACCGGAATTCACCTGGTTATATACATATTATAAATATATCTAAAGTGAGATTGGAACCTTGCCTTATATAAATGGTGGGGTTTCTTTTCACGACAAATTGGTACATGTTTTCCTTTTTAAAATACGAAAATTGCCCGAACTGTTATTTATTGCTGGGATGATCAAACAACGATAATTGAACCACATTATTGCGCCAGAGATATTACTAAATTAAACCGGAAACCTCCGAAATGAAGTCTGAACCACTCTCGACCGAGCTATTCTATTGGAACGTAAATTAGATGAATTCATGCAAATTCCGATTTAGTTTGCAAACATTGACTGATTACGTCATAGATAATCTTCCATTCATTACCAGTTTGGTGCTGACAAGACGCGTTGTAAATAGCCTAGGTCAGGGAAGAACCGCGAGTGGTCTCTTGGAGCCGTCCCCCGCTATTTCCATCTGTCCAATTCCTCGCCTTGTAAGAGTACAATTCTTGTACCGTCTTGTTAAGGCCACACACAGAGCTAAGGCCAAGCAATCTGGCTGAGTGCACGCTGTGTTGTAAAGTACTTCAGCATACACTCATCTCATCTAATTCAATATTCAACACGCTAACCGATGTGTCCGTACACTAAGTCACAAGGTAACCTACTGTACGTAATTGGACCTGTCACTAACTTGTATTGATGAGGTACAGGTTGTGATTTAATATTCAACCCTCCAACCGATGTTTTCGTACCCTAAGTCACTGGTAGCCTCTATAAGTGATTGGACGTTCTAGAAAACTGAGCTGATCAGGTACCGATTTTTATTGAATATATGATAAATTAAAATGATCAAATGACTCGTGCATGGTAGGTAGTACGATGCATAAATACTTTTTGTTTTACATGAAAGCCAACAGGCCAATACAGTACAGTATTATTACTAGTATGTTATAATGTACATATGTATATTCCCCATGGATTTGAGAAGGCATAATGAGTGAAACTTGCCGGAAAATCTGCCAAAATATTTAAGTCTTAAATTTTCTGTTTCTGTTTTATGAACTCTGTGTTCATCATGATGGACGGTCTATCCGTAGGTTTCCGCTAGTACTGGTTCCTAAATACATACTCCCAGAATCTGAACCTTTTCTGGAAACCTACCGGAATTCATATATGGAAAATCCGTTTAAATATTTCAGGTCATCTATTGATATACTTTCCCACTTTGCTACATGTTTAAGCAGTGTCATAGTACCACGTGTAGTTTCATACAATACAACTAACGTCTCTCTACACAGTACTATACCTCTCAATCATTCATCAGAGTTTCAATATAAACCTAGTCTTGAATTATTCTAGTAATCTTCTCTCTGGTTACTGTTTTTGCGGTTTTCCCTATTCTCAATATAACTGTATGACATGGTCCTGCCGTTTTGTGATAGGTTTCATGTTTGTGTTACTGTTCAACTTGGAAAACAAAATAAAACTGGATACACATAACACGGACGACCTTGTCACGGATCTGACCTCACAACCATCAGTGGATAAACTCGTTACAGCAATTTGTATATCAATAGAAGAACCAGGGACACATAACGATAAACACATTACACTAAACAACCCATGCAATACAATAACTGTCATGCCGTCCGCCTGTTGATCGCAACACTATTTGATTGCACGGGGATACAACACCGTCCCAGCAGCGCGTTTGTTTCGAATGCTCTGACACGCACGTTATCAAGAGATGTGTCATGTCCGCCTTACAAAGGAAGCGAACGTCGTGTTTAGTGTTACGAATTATCGTTGTATTGATTGTTCATTCAATTGCAATCTATGTTTCCATTTGCGCTGATTGTCAATGAGGTTACTTCTTCTGGAGGTGAGCCTGTGAATCGTACATCCGGCCCGCACAGGATGAACTCGGGACGCGTTGGTCACGGGGTCACGGAGAAGAGCAGAATGCTTCATCAATTAATTGATCACAAGGGATATGGATGCGTATAACATGTTCTAGTAAAGTAAAACATTTTAAACATCACAGGAAATTTTTCAATTTGCATTGGAGTATTGGTACATTATTTAACAGCGTATTGTTCGGTTTCATTAATCGTTTCATGGCTCCGAGGGTACAAACCTTTTTTTTTGGCGTACTTCTTGATGCTCAGCTTAAATGTGTCAACAAAACCTTAAGTTGAGCTTAATCTCACACTCTTAAAATGTTAATGGTAAGTCAACTGTTATAGATTCCCTCGACAAATACAATGCTTGGTATTACCCATCTATACGGAATTATATTATACACTGTAATCGCGAGGAATGCGTGTTTTTAAGGTATTATTTGAAGAACATGTAAAATGTTCTCAGAAAATATACAGATTAGAAAGCAAAAATCCATATGAGAAATATTCTTTTGCAAACCACAACATTGGCTAATTTAGACGACATTTCGTGTGAATCTTCCGTAAACATGCCTCATTCGTTATCCGGATATATCCGGAAAGATCAGCACGTGCGTGTGATCTTCCCATTCAACATCAAGTCATATGTCATGTTTGGTCCAAGATAGAGAGCATTTTTACGCCGTATTTCTGACATGATGATCCAAACCAGTATAAGATATGTGCTTAGTGGGAAGTCGCATAATCCATCATGGACCATTTGGATTACTTGGTGTTTGCCGCAAATCGCAGTGTATCCACCCATATAAACAAGTTAATTCGTAGATGAAACGTAATCAGCTTTCATGGACTTTTAGACTTCATCCGATCTCACGCAATATCGCCTTTGTGTTCTGTCAAATGAGAGAGAGAGAGAGAGAGAGAGAGAGAGAGAGAGAGAGAGAGAGAGAGAGAGAGAGAGAGAGAGAGAGAAGAAGAAGAAGAGAGAGAGAGTGAGAGAGAGAGAGAGAGAGAGAGAGAGAGAGAGAGAACGCTAGCTTCGCAATATCTCTTTTTTAACCAAGTCCAATGTTATCGCATGCTGTATTTTTAAATGCATTTGCTGTCAATCAAAATGGACGTCTTAGATGTTAATGTCAAAGACATATCACAGAGAGTTGGTTAGATTAAGCCATCAAACTTCAAAAGGTTTTCTATTTTTCTATGCAATATATATTTTTCGTCTAAAAAGTTAATGTTACATTGACCTTATTTCTGTGGTTATATAGATTCGACATGCAGATATGTTTCTGATATGGCTATCCAATTCTAGAACCAAGGTTATGGGAATTCTCTGATGAAAAGTATCAAAAAAAGCAAGTTTACGGCAAATTTCGAGCCTCTAGGCGATCCGTATAAAAAGATTGTCATTATTGTCATGAAAGAAAATTAAGGTGTCGTTTCTGTCATGAAAGAAAATTAAGATGTCATTTCAACCATAGGGCATCGATCAACGGAAACGAATTCATTAGATGCAAATGTCAAATGAAAATAGCACATAATTACAAATGATTGTTGCGATCAAAGTTACAGATAACTTGGAATGTCAATTTCATGCTTTATTTTTTATTTTTTTTATATATAGCGCTGGCTCAAATGTGTTAGCAGTATTAGAATAATATGCCTCTAAATATCGCCAACTATGCCTTTTGAAAAGCTGTGTGTATTAGCTTATATGTATGATGTTTACATGTAGCTATCTTCCTTAAGTTATACAAATGTCATATTAATGTATATCGTCTATTTATAGCAGTTTTGAATTATATGATATTTTTCGGGATTTGCTATACTTTTGCAAATGTAGAATATCTGCGTTATTAACCAAAACTAACTAATAAATACACATATTATTGTAATGTGATATGCCGTTGAGTTTGTTATGATATGTACATATACCTATATATGATGATACATATTTCCACCTTGTGGTTGAACCAGAATGAAGGTATCGTTGATTTACCAATGATGGTGTAGAATTCCACTGTAATTACTAACCAACGCATTCTGCATCCGTGTCCCTAGTTACTATATAGAGAGATAGATGGGTTTATAATCCGCTTTGTTCATTACCGATCGACTCGGCGGATACTCATACAATGTTAAAACAGATCCTGAACAGTCTTCTAGTATAAGACGAAGAGCATTCCTCAAACTCAAA
>JAUTBQ010171837.1:0-11689 GCA_032361185.1 Lepetodrilus ovalis | reverse complement strand
TCTGTATCCCACCCCATCTGTAACCCATATTTGTCCCATCTCATCTGTAGCTCATCTGTAAGCCCATCCCATCTATAGCCCATCTATAGCCCATCCCATCTATAGCCCATATGTACCCCATCTATAGCCCATCTATAGCCCATCCCATCTTTAGCCCATCTATAGCCCATCCCATCTATAGCCCATCTGTAGCCCATCCCATCTATAGCCCATATGTTGCCCATATGTACCCCATCTATAGCCCATCCCATCGTTAGCCCATCTATAGCCCATCCCATCTTTAGCCCATCTATAGCCCATTCCATCTTTAGCCCATCTATAGCCCATCCCATCTTTAGCCCATCTATAGCCCATCCCATCTATAGCCCATATGTTGCCCATATGTACCCCATCTATAGCCCATCTATAGCCCATCTATAGCCCATCTATCCTATCAGGTCATCACGGCCATCATCAAACACCACTGTGAACACGATTACTTTAATGACAAAATTGGCTCTCCATTTTCTTGTAGTCTAGACAATACTATCGTAGTGACAGAATTGGCTTTCAGTTCCCATGTTATCATAATGCCAGAACTGGCACTTCATCTTCAAACATGCCGTCTACATTGGATTATAATTGTGACCGAATTGGAGCTCTATGTTCATAAGTAGACAGTACTATTATACCAGAAAAATTGGTTTCAAAGTTATTATACAGACAGTACTATTATACGAGCAGAATTTGGCACTTATTAAGACAGTACTATCATTGTGACAATTGGCTTTCCATGTTGCTTTGTAGACATTACGATCATATGAAATAGATACTACTATTACTCTTCAAGGAGGCCTCTCGTTTCATTTATCGACATCTTTACCATGTACAGGGATGTCTTTGTTTTGGAGGAACAGACGAGCTCCCGAGCAGTGTGCACCACTGTGAGGAGTTGAAGATGAGAACGGCGAAAGTATTGACCCATCGTAGTATCGTTTGTCCATCTCGCTTCTTGCATCAGGAGGCGTACAATTGATCATGTGACCATTGTATCTCGCATCTGATCCCGCAATCGTGGGTGAAAAGAGATGGAGCCAATCCCTGGACATGTGCTGGGTATTTCTACTCCAGGCACGGCTCGTCATCGAGGTGTATTTATACACGATACCGTCGTCACCCAGCCAGGGTAGAACATGGACACTATTGACTTATCCAACGGATCGCGACGTTCGCCGGAACGAGTTGTATTTGCGGGAAATGTCGTGGAGAAATTTCACAGGTTCAATATCGCCGCGCTTCGGTGTTCGGTAATTGGCCCCAGCGATGTTTGATCCTCTTTGCTCCCTATTGGCTTAATTGCAGTCCGGACAGAGTTGGTGGAATCCAAGATGGCTGGATTACTATTTGCCGTCTATTGACTCTGGTCTGTTTACTGCAGACCCTTTGTTTGTGGCCACAGACTGTTGGTCCAGGTCTGCTGGGGTGTTACATCAATATCAAAAATGTATCTTGGAAAAAAGGTCCTTTGCAATTTTGAAAATTATTGTTTGTCATGCAGGGACGGGTTTCTGACTAGTATTGATGTTCTCTCTTCTGGAGTAATCACGTTGTGCTGTAGGGCAACTGTAGATGCCTCCAGGAAGATGGGTGTTAATAAAAGAACTTCCATATTATGTTGAGTGTATATGGCCATGTTATATATAAGTTTAAAACGAATCTGAGATATATTGGTAAGGAGAGTCTCGGGTTCTTTGTGGAATCAACTCAAGGGTTCTGCTTCTAATCAAGAGGAATTGGTTTTGAGATGATTGACTTGTGAAACTTGAATAAACACTTAAAGGATGCCCTTCTTGCCTGGAAAATGATTGTATGTCATGCATCTGATTCAGCCTGTTTTTCTTTTTTTTTTTAAATTTCCTTGTACAAGATATGAAAATGATGACATTAATCATTTTTTTCTCTCAATACATTCCATGAGGCATTCATTACACAGATCTTATTGCAAAAATATTGCTGATGTTCATTTGTAATTCACAACGAGGTCACAAGCTTGTCATCTCGCTACAAACTCGAGATAAATCAAAATCCCAGATTCATTCTGCGTATCTACCACTGCTGACTGTGTTCCCTATTGCAGTATTGACAAATTGCCTGTGATTGTAGGATCTCACAGTGTGCTCTCATGCCTCCAGTTCTTCCACTCCTTGTCCATCGAGACAATATGCTGCCTTTTGGCTGCTTGAAAAAAACCAATGGAACTGGGGAAAAAGCCCAAGCTTGAGTTAATTACTAGATAGGATGGATGTTGAAACAGTGTCAGCTGATGGCGTGACGGAGAGTCATTGGTGCAACAAGACATGTGATGAAATGTGTCCATCACGGAGATTATAGATAATCAAGCTGCTGCTCAGGCTAAATTGATAGGGGAATACTTGTGTCTCGGAGGAGTGCTGTATGGCTTGTACCAGTCGCTGCATCCCGGCTTCTGTGATCTCATGCTGCTGTTCACTTCTGTAGGTTGGTGCTCCTCACTGCTGTAGGCTGGTGCTCACAACTGTGATCTGCTGCTGTTCACTTCTCTAGGCTGGCTGCCGTAGGCTGGTGCTCCTCACTGCTGTAGGCTGTTGTTGCTCACTTCTGTAGGCTGATGCTGTTCACTTCTGTAGGCTGGTGCTGTTCACTTCTGTGGGCTGATGCTGTTCACTTCTGTAGGCTGGCGCTGTTCACTTCTGTGGGCTGATGCTGTTCACTTCTGTATGCTGGTGCTCACTTCTGTGTGCTGATGCTGTTCACTGCTTTAGGGTGGTGCTCACTTCTGTAGGCTGGTGCTCCTCACTGCTGTAGGCTGGTGCTCACTTTTGTAGGCTGATGCTGTTCACTTCTGTAGGTTGGTGCTCCTCACTGCTGTAGGCTGATACTCACTTCTGTAGGTTGATGCTGGTCACTTCTGTAGGCTGTTGCTGTTCACTTCTGTAAGCTGATTCTGTTCAGTTCTGTAAGCTGGTGATCCTCACTGCTGTAAGCTGGTGCTCACTTCTTTAGGTTGATGCTGGTCACTGCTTTAGGCTGGTGCTCACTTCTGTAGGCTGGTGTGCCTCTACTGTAGGCTGTTCTACTTATACACTTCTTTAGGCTGGTCCTCATCTCTACTGTAGGCATGTCCTTCTGAGATATCTCACTGTAGGCATGATATGGATTACCTATGCCATCACCTTGATAAATTCAACTGTACTGCATATATATCATTTGGATCAGTACTTTGATCATTGCTGGCCAACATTTAGAAATGTCTCTTATGCATGTTGAGCTGGTATTTTTCACTCCGGATCAAACATATGATTACGAATGTCTATAATGGAGTACCTTCATCAGGGTGTCGCTGGCTGGTTCCTGATGGGGGATAAAGAATGGCAGTTGTCATGATCTCACAATGTCTGGCAGAATGGCTGGAAACATTCATGTATCCGTCTACAATCGGATTTATTGATGCATTAGGATCGGTTGCGTAGAACTATCCTGTAGCTAAGCACACACGGGTAAAACATGCTTCTTGTTCTGATTAGTTCTGGTATGTTTTGTAACTGCTCCTCATACACATCTACAGATACGCCCTCTGACCCAAGTGGAAGCTTTCCATTATGGCGGAAACGGGCAATAGACATCACGGAAACGGGAGAAGATATCTCGAAATTGTTTTCATCATTTACAAATTAATTTAAACACTTTCAGTGTCATATATAGAATTATTATACATAAAATAGACAATTTGAGTGAAACCTTGTCAGAAATTATATAGAATAATTGTTAAGTTTCAAATTAGAAGAAATTTGATTGATATGAACATCTCATTCATGTCCCACTATGATGGAAAACCTCTAGGTACAGATACATATATCTAATTTCCAAGATTTCTCGAAATTGTTACGATTGCACTGCACCCAGAGTTGTCTTCCCCGTCATAATATTTGCATGACCAGCTTTGATAGCCGTACTCCAACACACGTTACTTACCGAACATAATCATTAGATTAGCGTGGATCCATTTCTGTGCTTTTTATTTTACCCAAGGGACTTTGTCTGGTCGGAACTCTCCTGTCAAGGGAGGTTGGGTAGCCATTGTTTAATTTGTCTCGGAGAAGGTGCACACTACCTGGCAGGTAGAGCCAAATCGTCACGGCATGGTTTTAATGTGCTATTTCCCTGCCACGTCTAGCAGTCTGTTTGCATTGTCTCGTTATCTCTGTCTCGTTATCTCATGTACATGAAAGCACCGTAATCACGAAACAAACCAATATGTTTAATTGTGAAATAATAATTCTGTCCAATTGCAGCATAATTTGGTGATGTTTGTGAAAGTTGATAGATACACTTCCTAATTAGAATTGCATGTTGCTTTTCTCAAAGGTATAGAATTATTCAGAAAGTTGCATTCACTTTCACAGGCTATTGTTAGATATACCTCACTTCAACTGAAAGTATACTTTTTTTTAAATAATGTGTTGGATTATATCTATTTTAGTATATTTTTTAGCACAATAAAAAATATATTTTTTTTTTTAACCATTACATAGTTTATAGTGGAAGATCAGTATCTTTCACATCTGATGGTTTTATTTTGTGCATGTTCAACTGTTTAACCCTCTCCCTGCTGGATTAGGCACATACACTACTCCAGTTGCCTGCAGCAGGGAGAGGGTTAATGTTAGCATTAATAGATAATAAATAGTCATAATTTTGTGCGTTGTTTTACACTTAGTTATAATTTCTTTGTATTGGGGTTAATATTCAATCCATAACAACAGAAACAACGACTGTCTGATAGTTGCACTGGTTGAGATTGTCACTGTAACAACTGCCTGAGATTGTCACTGTAACAACTGCCTGAGATTGTCACTGTAACGACTGCCTGAGATTGTCACTGTAACGACTGCCTGAGATTGTCACTGTAACAACTGCCTGAGATTGTCACTGTAACGACTGTCCGGCAATCAGCGCGAGGCTGGATGTCTGTGACAGACAGGTCATATGTGAAACACGGGGAACAGCACAAAACAGTGGGATTGGCCGTGTAGTGTGACACGTGAAGCATGTTTGTAACAGGAAGCTAATACGTCCCACAGGGCTGCAGGTCACCGCTCGTGAGTACGTGGAAGTAATGGGGAACATCAGTGATATGTGAAACACGTCTGAAGCGCGAAGTTACGTGAAGTGATGAATGGACTCTCAGACAATCGAGTAACGGTGCACCGTTGTTGGGCAAAACTTTTTGTTGCTGCGCATTGATGAAATATTCCCGCTGTGATGTAAAGCATTAATACATTCATTGTCAGGATTTATTTGCTTTTCATTTTATTTGGAAACTTAACTTTTCTATAAGTGTTAAATCCACCACAGGGATAAATGTCTTCTTCATTTTACATTAGTAGGGTATGTAGGTTTTACAATTTGCCAATTGATCTATGAACATTTGAGCATATACTGCCGGTACACTGAGTACATGTATTTTACAATGTAAACCAATTTGATAAATTATTACGCATATTTATCTTTCATCTATTCCAGTGCTATGTATTATATTATTATTATTATTATTATTATTATTACATGTATTATTATTATTATTAAATATTATGATTATTATTATTATTATTATTTTCTATAATGTAATAATAATAATAATAATAATAATAATAATAATAATACAGTGTCCCCTCTATATAAGGCTGTATTTGGGGTCCATGACATACCCCCAGCCTTATAGTACCAGCCTTATATAATAGTGCAGGTAAATAAAAAAATAAAAAAATGGGGTCCACATCTGACCCAGCCTTATATCCGAAATCGCTCTGTATCGAACAGCCTTATATCGAGGGGGCACTGTAATAATAATAATAGTCCATTTATAAAGTGCACGACTCCATGCCAATGCATGCTGGAAGCGCTAACAGCTGAAGAAATAGCCTAGTTAAGATAGGCTGTCTTAAATAAATGTGTCTTGATTTATTATTCATTGATATTGTATCATCATTCTTTTACAAAATATTAGACATGCTTCCACAACAACATAGCAGCTATGTACATCTTCACATATTGGAAAACTGTCACATAAAAATGTAACTGAATTTAAGTAGCAATGATTTGCTTAGTTAAACGTGTACTATTCCGATACTATGTCAACAATCTCAGAAATAGTGATAGACAAACTTGAAAATATATTGTGTTTGCATTCCACTGGCGGTTTGTACATGTTCCAAGCGATCACTGGAGTATTGTCAGCTGATGTATATGCTAGCTTGTCTGCTACGATGGTTTCATTAATACCTTTAAGTGGATTCTGTAGCCAACTGTGTCCGTTGTCGTAGTTAATTGTGTACCACGTTACATTCTGCAGACAACTGGAAATTGTTTAACTGCGGAAAGCAACTGGTAGAATCGTTCTCGTGCAATCCATCATTTTCTTAACTGTTTGATGTCTGTTTTCTCGGAATTCTTTTCTCAAGAAGCAAACACATTGTATTGTTTTTAGTAGCTACACTTCCTCAACGTGATATGTTTTCACACCATTCTGGTACATGCCGTCCGACAACTCATCGTATATCCTCGGCGGCCGCTCGTGTGCTGATACGTTACAACTTGTGCCATCAGACTTACAGGGATTTCCTTTCTCAGTCTTGTTTTTCTTGCTGGTTCATGTTGAGGCATTTGTCTTACAGCCTTTTAGGTGTTTGTGTGTCTACTGCCGACTGTTTGCACAGAACTGCTGATATTGCACGAGCTGAGAGCGCTGAGGGTTTCTTGCTGTAGTTCTTATAGTACTCAGTTTGTGGGCAATTGTTCCGCTGTTTAAGGTATGACTTTATTGGCATTGTATGGTTATTTCTTGCTAGTTTTGGCTTAAATCTTATACAGTTTACTCAATGAATATGGTTTTTTTTATGTCAGATATTTGACATATTAACCCTCTCCTTGCTGCAGGCAACTGGAGATGCACAAAAGAGCTGTGCATTATCCAACAGGGAGAGGGTTAAGCAATATGCTCAAACAACAAACAGCATGGTTTTTAATGTTCTCTAATGCAAAGTAAAGCATTATATAGCTAGTAGATTGAATACTATAGGTTTCATTGGTTGATGTTCTTGTAGGTGTATGTAGGTAATGGTAGGCGAGTATCATAGGCATGTTCTATGCACATATCTCGCAGATATATTGGCCCCAACGAAGTGGTTTGTCTGTAAACCTCTTGTCTGTCTGACTGTCTCGTTCATCTGTCTGTCTGTCTGTCTGTCTGTCTGTCTGTGTCTATCTGTGTCTGTGCAAATCTGTGTCTCAAGTGAATACCATCTCTGTTTAGTTCCAAAACTTCTAGTAATTAGGCCAAAGATGCGTGTTATATAGGTTACACGCCAACACTTCCAAGTTCAACCGATTTCCAAGAAACAGAAGAACAAGGGCACAAATTTGTGTTTGGTTTATAAAAGCATTCAGACAAACTTGTTATTACTTGATCAGAATTTAATATTTGTCTGTGATGTGACAGCTGTTTCGATATCCAAAGAACTCTCCCTTAGATGTAGAACACTTCAACTGAAGAAGGTGCAAAAAGTCCTCTCAATCAGCCGGCCGCCTCTACGTAGTTTGACGTGAAGATGACGGGAATATGTTGCACAAACACTTAGCAGCCATACATCTTACAGCCCGGCTTGTACGCGATACAATTTAGGACAAAAACATGGCCGAGATTGGAATGCTTCCGTATTTGGTCGTTGTCAAGGGAGATAACTAGACAGATTGGTGCAATGTCTGATGGATATTGCACTTTAAAAAGTAGACATGAAAAGCATTAATTTGACATGACAGGTCATGCAGGTTGCAGTTCATGGCTATTGGTTGCCAATTAGAACCCGATATCATCCCGACATTGCCAACGTCTGTGACCGGCTACTGGGCCATTATAAGCCAAAGTTGGCCTACTGCCAACCGCAATCGAAGATCTCATGCCAAGTTTAATTTTAGTCAGATGGAAATTATTCTGAGAGGATGAATTTTGAATATCTGTCTCCAAATAATTTAATGTAATCATCGTGCATTAAAACTCCAGTAGTATTTTAGTCTACAATGTGGACAGTTCATGTCTAGGTCTGAAACGTTCGTTGGATTGTTAATGCCAGGATTAATAGATTGTTTACATACATGTAGGCCTACTTATAGATGCTGTATATTGCAGGTATACTGAACTGTATTATATATACACATATTATCTGTTCATAAAAGTGCAATACTGTACTGTAAAGCGCAATACATTTAACATAAATTGTTTTCCTATTTTCACGATTTTATTTCATTATTGAATAACATAATGTGCATACCAAATTATCTATAAACCAATTGTTTCAATCAGTAGCCAATGTTTTCAATGAAAAAGATATTGTACATGACTTGTTGATTTAATTGATGCTGAAATGGAAGAGTTAAAAAACAATCCTCACAATTAATTTGCGTGACATGTGATAAGGACAGCTGTCTACAGCCCATGTGTGTCTGTTTACTGCTGGTAATTGGCAGATTATGTTATAGCAAGGCTGGATGCTGCTGTCTGTCCTAGCTGCCTATGATTACTGCTGGTATTGTATAATTGGCTTAATAGCAAACAACACTTTAACGGCTACAATGCACTTCTATCGGAATATAGTTCCAGGAAAGAGAGCACTATCATGTAAACCATATTCAAGCACATATCAATTTAACTTGGTTTATTGCAGGTTTAACTCGGAATTCTACAAGATCATCTAAATAATGTGAATATTATGTGTAATAAAAAACATTTTATGACGTATCGGTTGATAAAGAAACGGCTTTTATTTCTACAGCATATATGCATGTCTGTGTATGATAAGAATATAAGATAATGTACATTATTGTCATTAATGTTAACATGTCCATTATGGCATAAAATGTAATATGACCGCTATACTGTTTTCTTTCGTCGCAAATGGGTGAATGATTCCCACAGCAACGTTAAACTCCATAATCACTCATTCACTGTTTTCTCTCTCACCTAAAGCGTAATATCGCTTGTTAATTTGCAAGTATGTAGTGTATCTGCTATATATACACACTAACTGGTTGGTATTAACACGAGATGAAAAGTTTGGCCTTTTCCAGTTCGGGTTTCGCTCCAATCTACAGAAGGCTTATTGGACATTCAGTTCATCCAGTGTAGTGACTGCTACGTCAGACAGGACATTCCCTGTGTGAATTTGAAATGAGTCTAAAGCTGCCGATAGACTAAAGACCATTATGGTATTGACTTAATATGGGATTAGCGCCCCGCGTTAGAGTCTGGCATTGGGAATAATTGCCGAGATGTATCCTGTCGCAGAAGGCACCGATATTGCCACTCCGAACTGATTCATCGCAGTTAATAACTCTTAATCATTGCATAGGTTATATCATCTGGTTGTCACCTCTGCTCTTGTGTGAATAGGCATAAATATTGTATTGATGTTGTCTGTGTGTACGATTGCGTACCTGTGTTAGGTTTGATGTCATTGTCGTACTGGAGTTGTGAGAAACCGTGTTTCCTTACCTTTGTACAGAACTGGTTGATTTGGAACATAATTGGTTGGTTACTTTTGATCGGAACTGTTTACTTTTGAACATAGTTGGTTACTTTTGATTGGAACTAATTACTTTTGAACATAAATGTTTACTTTTGAACAGAACTGGATATCTTTGAACAGAAAGTAACAAATATCATAAGATTGAAATTAATAGTGAAATGACATGTTTGGGAATATTGGAATCAAAATTGTATCTTTTAAATGTTGATGTCATTAACTGGAAGGAATAATACCAGTAGACAGGTTTCCGACTTGTATGTGGTTTAACCAGGTTAGCGAGCAATCCAATGTTCCGCTATCATGCTGGTGCCAGAAATATGGAAGTCAACCCTAAGAGCAATATCCATGGGAACACGCTTCATGATGTGGACTAATTTCAAGGAATTAAGATGTATATTCCTTATGATTTGCTGGAGACTCAATCTAGAACAGATGTCTCATTTTTCTCGTGCTTATAATCATCTGGATAATATGCAATTCTATACACAACAAATTAATTAAAGGCCAGTAGTCTTTTTGGACCTTCAAGTTTAGGATTATATTATTATAATGAAGAATTACTAAGCATCTCCAGGCTCCAGATACTCTTCCAGAACTTTCAGACACCTAAGAAGAAATATTCTAGATTCCTCAAGCCGAGTTCCAAAATTTGGCAGAAAGGTTCCCCACTGGCCTTTAATTATTTATTTTTTTAATATGTTTATGAAACTCAAAAGAAGTAGGGTAGTACATGTGTTTTCTGCAGCTCTTTCTATGCCTTGCTCATAGTATGGTGTTTTTTGCATCGCTCGCAATGGGTGAAGTAAAGAGAATGTTGCAATGACAGTCTGGAGTTAAATGTCAGTAAGCATACACCATAGGTATTGTTACAACACTATGTACATCGTTAGCAAATACAGCATCAAATAAAGACATCATGTCATGTGATAACATCTCTAGCCCAATACAACACCGCCTGTTTAACCTTTCAAATTAACCATACTCTGAGAGCACTTTAACAGCTTTTAAGACGTCTTTTACAAGAATTCATTTTAAATGCAGTTATTTTCTCGACGGAGAAAGCAGCTTAGTCTGTGTGGAGACGCGGCACAGTCCAAGCAGGTATTCCTGTCTCCACGCACTAAAGAGCTCTGCTGATTCCTATCTCCCGCTACTAGAGAGCTGAGACTCTGTGTTACGCGATCACAGGCGAGCAGTGATGCTGAAATAACTGCCCATGTAAGATGAAAGCTGGTAGAAAACATGGACATTTAATTATTCCATTATTGGGAATCCCAACTGCCCGGAAAGAAACGGCTAAAACAAAAGTTTATCGATTGAAACGAATGATGGTTCGATTTACAATATGCCTTGCAGACAGAGGAAACATCTCCTTTGACATTGAACTGTGGCGGTGTAAAAAGCTGTAATTATGCATGGCAGAGGACGATGGGCCCTAGCTCCTCACTGATCACAACTGATCGAGGAGTTTCATTGCAGTTGCCGCCCAATTTGCCTGATCTAATCCTGACTCTCGTTAAACCAAGAGTGAAAACAAATCAGCCATTAGATGATTAAATTGTGAAAAAAACACTGACATCTTTTTAAGGACAAATTTACAAGAATATCCAATGACTTTCTTCTTCTCAAAGGTTTTAAACTGAATAATTTAATTCTTCCTGTCCCTATTTCTCTTCAAAGTACAAGCTTCATTAATGACTTATTACGGATAATTTTGACAACGTTGCAGATTTGAGCATCCACAATGGTTCACTATACCAACAGATAACTAATGAATGAGAAAGGTTGACAGTAAGCAATGTAACATAGATCCTGTTTAGTCAAGTTCGCCAGAAGTAAGCTTCCATGTTATTTGACTGTATACCATAGTTGGCGACTTAGTCAATGCCACAGAACTTGTCGTAACACCGCAAGTCCTGGCCTACTTCCACAGAGTGACCATAGTGCTACCAGAGTCGTAACTCTTTGTACATTAACATGTAGTTACGACTCTCAGCTTTACAATACAGTGTCCCCCTCGATATAACGCTGAATTTGGGGTCCATGACATACCCCCCGCCTTATAGTACCAGCCTTATACGATAGTACAG